>ML799744.1:64746-120683 GCA_009831015.1 Picea engelmannii | reverse complement strand
CTACCTTGAGTTTTGAAGATTTTGAAGTTGTTGCTCGAGCTCTGAAGATCTCATCTCCAGCCATCAGGTCGTATCAGCTTCTAGAAGATGGATACTCTATATGTATATCTTTTTTATTTCGAGATGTAGCTCCGCTGTGTATTGTTCATGGCTACACTTTATATAGTTATTTGACATGGATCTACAGTGTATTTGATTAGTAGCCATGATTCTATTTTATCCCGAGCATGGGTATGCCCACCTTGGTGAGACATTTGTTATTTTGCAGATGGCGCCTCCTGGTTCCTGGTCTCTGGGCTCACTTGTTCGACACATTAGTAAATATTGGTAATGTATTTCGGCCATCAGATGCTCTTATGACCTCACACATTAGGGGGCATCTGTTATAACCCTAATTTGAACCATACATGCTTACCTGTCATCAGGCCATCTCAGATCCCTTCTTTGCCAAAGCATTTCTGAACAACTCTTTAAAAAACCTCTTTTATAAGGCCCCACGTGCCCTACTCCATTACTGAACATGTGTACATGCTAGATGACCTAAAACAGCCCACGTGGATCGACAAAAGCACAAAAAAAAGGAAAGTTGTTGACGGAACACACAGCTTTGGCTGAGTTAACTGAAACTCCCGGTCATGCATGGCCGAGGGTTCGTCCAAATACCTAGCTTCTTCTAGCCTATAAAAGAAAGGCTAGGGGTCCCATTTGGAGGAGGAGAAATAGAGTAAAGCCAATTGCATATTCCCATTGTCCCAACCCTTTAGCCATCCTTGTGCAAGAAGAGATACAAAGAAAAGAAGTTGGAGGACATTTGAAGAGGATCCCAGGATCAGGATTTGCGGAGCAGTGGTCGGTCTTGACATTGTAAGTTGATTCATTAAAGTTAATAATAAAGAAATGCTTTTCCAGTCCCACTATATGAGTTCTTCATAGTTCAGTAAATGTATGTTTGAATCTCTAACCCATTAGTCTCTAGGTAAAATGCATGTGTAGTTTGTTGCTTGTTTTGTACGCAGGTCAATATTGAGAGGATAGTTGCCAACAAGCGATCATGCGTGAAGAAGGATCGACATCGAACATCCGGAACAAGGTATGTTGGTCTAACCATGTATTTGTTGAAAAGGAATGGGGTTTAAGTTTGGGGATGAAGGTAGAAAGTAGATTTATTTTTGTCATATATGCATGCATAAGATAACCCTATTTACTAGTCTGTAAGGGGATTTCCCTCACAACAGACACTTTCCCCCTCTTTTTTTTTTTTTTTTGTCTTTTTCATATTATTAAAGCCTGGAAAAGAATAAAATAATGTTACAGTGTAGTGAAGGAAATGACTGTCGCGGGAAATAAATACTACAAAGCACAAGGAACATACCTATGCTCAATGAAAAGAAGCATGTGCAGGATAAGGACACTCGGGGAATGTTTCCTCTAGGGTTAAGGTGTCGAGTCACAAAGGAATAACTTGAAAGGATAGTGACTAGTAGGAATGCATAAGAAAATGGTTCAACAATATAAAGTTGAATTTGACATTAGGCCTAAAAGCATGAGTGGTTAATATGTAATGCAATTACAACTCAACAAATTTTGGAAGCCCCATTGGTGATTTATCCAGAATGAGATTCAAGGAATTCATGAGGCTTCAACACAAATACATGGTGGGACTACAAAGGTCTTCTAAGACTACAAGAAGACTACATCATAGGTGTCAAAAATGTCAATGAGGTACTAACTAGGAAACTCATGGAGAGGTAAGTTCTACCTTCCATAAGCAACACCTTTAAGCAGTTTGAGAGGTGTAGTGTCACTGACGAATGGGGTGGATTGTATGGAAAATATGTGAACGATACGGATAAATGCATAGTGTAGGCGAAATGAAACCTATTCTATATTCCAGCAAGGAACACAATAACTGTTGAAGATTCCAAAAAGGTGTTGACATACGTAGTAGCATATGTTCAAGGGAGTCCCATATGTAATGGACAGAAAAATACTGAGAAGAATATATGAGGCTTCATTGCAAAGTCATGGGGGAACTAAACAGGACTCTCGAGACTAACAGAAAACTTGCAGCATGAGAACCAGAATACAAAGGGATTCTAAACTAGGACTCCCATGGAAGGTAGGCTCTACCATCGACAAGCTAACATTTTGAGCAGAGAGATAGGTTTATGTCGCAAGCTAATGGAATCGGCCCTAAGGTAAAGTGGATATCGCAACTATTAATGTAAAAAGTGCAAGGCATATAAGTCTTATTCCGAAATTCCATTTTTGCAAAAACATTAGCTGCCCGAAGTCTTGGAAAAGACTCGATCAACCGAAAAGGACCAAAAGATACCCAAAGTACAATGTACCACCTGAAAAGGCAACCAAAACACTACAAAACTATATTGCCATTAGTTCAATTAAGGAAAAGTGACAAAACTATGGAAGAGTGGGTTTAAAATTTTTATAAATAGTGACAATTTACCATTTACCATACCATTTTCACCATTTTAACCAAAATTGACCAAAACCCTCTTACCTTGGATCTTGGAGCAACCAAGTAAGCTTTTTTCACCTTTATATCCATTTCATTCTTTCAATTTTTACATTTTCATGAGAAATCGAGGGGCACACCCCCTTTTTCCTCACAAACTTTGTGTATATGTGGTTTATTCCTAGGTGAATCACGGATATCCACGAGTTGAGCAAAGGTGACTCACGGATGTCCATGATTGTCACCACTATGACCCATGGATGCCAATGAAATGAAAGAAAAATAAAAACACTAAACACCTTTTCTCCTTTGCATTTTTCAAGATGGCTATCCAATGGAGAGAACATGAGCATGAAGAGGTTGAAAATCTTGTGGTTGATGATGTGAACACCACAAACACTCTTCACCAATGCGGAATATACATTTTTTTCTTAACAAGTGGTATGCGGGCACAAAGGAGGTTTCTCAATCTCCTTATATACTATTGGCACCCCGTCACAGAGGCGTTCATGCTTGATGGTCAGTCACTGAACATCACCATGGGAGATATATAATTTATCACTGGCCTCTCTCGGAGAGGATAAATAGTTAATCTCAAGACTCGTGAAGGAGGGGGCATGATTTTTTATCAATATATTTACGGATATTGTGAAGAAAAGACCGAGAAATCAGGGACCCAAATATTGATCATGAACATTGTGAACCTAGGTTTGAAATCCATCCTCTACACAATGACATAGATCGTGGGATCAAAATCTTTGCATATATCTTCACGGTCTCAGATGCAATGTGGTATTGAATGCTTGAGGACCATAGTATTTCATTGGAGCACTATGATGCTCACATGCATGAAGACCCAGCTCATGGATTGCAAATTGTGAAAGAGAAAAAACTTTGGGTTTGGGAGTGTTCTTTGTACTTTCATCGAGAGAGAGTTTCAAGTATTATCCCAAGAGCCTTTATCAAAGAACACCAACAACCATGGCCATATTTGATACAGTGGACCAAGTTACTAGCATGCCTAGGAGGGGGAACAATGTTAAATCCCTTTGATAATGACGTTTTTTATTAGTGGGCTCTCCATATTCCTACCATCAATGAATATCCATACAGTGGGATAGTATTTTCCCACGACCTAGAAATGATCATTCCTCCTGGAGCGACACTTGGAGATATAGGTAACTTTATCTTTTTATTATTTAACTTTTTGGTTTTTGATTAGATTTATCTTGTTAACAGAAAGAAAAACATGTATTTTTGTGAGATCGATATTACTAACACTTATATCTTAAATGTGCAGATAGATCCCTAGTGAGACCAGCGGGACTCCCATGGCACAGGAATCAAGGATGAGATGATTCAGGGCCCAGTGATGATGTAGTGAGGACCTTATGGAGCATGGAGAGGAACATGGAGGATTTGACACTCTCGGTCCCTATGGCCACCATAAATGGTTAGCCAATAGGGATACAATGTCACGTTGTTGGTGTACCCTAGACATGGGTCTGCCTCTTCTGGCATTTAGCAAACAACATAGTCTGCTATGATAGGGCTCATCGACCAGAGGCCTAGAATTTTATGTGTTGAGGGCACCATTTTTTCCTTATGAGCATTTGGGGCTAGAAGCCCAACTTTTGTATTATGGACCTATTTTTGGAAATACACACACACACACACACACACACACACACACACACACACACACATGTGTGTGTGTGTGTGTGTGTGTGTGTGTGTGTGTGTGTGTGTGTGTGTGTGTGTGTATACATCTTTTTGTGTGTTATTATAATCTACTTGCAAATAATGATAATTTACATGTGTCAAGGTTGTGTGCTTGTGTTTAATGATGAAACAAATGCCAATCTAGAACATAATTAAAATATGTATCAGTTACTAGATTAGACTGCCTAGGAACATATATGTATGTAATAAAATCAAAAGATCATTCTAGGAGATGTACTCTAAGGAAGTGACGTAACAAAACAAGATCGTGGATACGATATGGGCCATTCAACTACGACATAACCAATTGAGAGTCTAAATAGACTTGGAAGGAACAAATGCCATACAACAAAGTGTCTCACAAAATTTTGATAATGAAACTGTACTCGGCTATATTATTCGTAGTTGCCTTGAGACAAACACCCCCAGCAGACACTAGCTAGTTAGTGGGTGAATAAATCACCCAAGCAGTAGAAGTGAGGTTTTGTGTGTGGTGACTGGAACCATCTATGAATCCAACATAAATTAACAACTCCCTTGGCATCTTCCACACAGTAGAATAAAAACCATTAATTAACGCAAACAAATCAAAAAATATTTACAAGATAACTAGTACTTGAGCCGCGAAGCTCAAGCATAGTACCTTTTAAGGTAGAGCCCATTTCTAGTCTCTAGAAACACATTACCCTCATAATCAGCTAGTTCATAAGACCCTTTTCTCAATACACGTCTTATGATATATGGACTGCGCCACAAGGGGTTGAACTTTCTTCCTCCTAATGCATCCTTATCCTGGTCATATACCAAAACAAGGTCACCTTTGAAGAACACCCTAGGATGAAAAGACTTGTCATATTGGGACTTGACACATTTCTTATGTGACTCATTGGATAAAATGGCATCTCGACGTTGTTCATCGAGATGCCCCAAGTGAACAAGGCACTCTTCAACCTTAGTCATGTCAGGGAGGATCTCAACAACAATTCTCAATGAAGGGATTTCACATTTGATCGGAAAAATTGCTTCTACTCCATGACCACGTTGAAAAGGAGAGAATCATGTTGTGATTTTGACAGAGGTGCGGTAAGCCCATAATTCCAGATATAACATCAAATGAAAATTTAATCTTTCCAAGTTGTTGTTTCTCCTTAAAATGGTTTTCAAGGATTTTTTAACGGCTTCGACCTAATCGTTAGCCTGAGGATATGAAGGAGACGAATGCTCCTACCTGAAACCTAGTTTAGATGCTAATTCGGATAGCATGCGGTTCTGGATGTGACTTCCATGGTCAGTGACAATCTGTTTTGGAACCCCAAACCTATCTATAACTTGATTGAAAATGAATAGTGTTTTTGTTTCCCCATCATTAGTGAATGTCGACATGGCTTCTACCCACTTTGTAAAGTAGTCAAATTCCACTATGATGTATCGATTCCCCCTAGATGAAGTTGGGTGGAATGTCATGAAATATACCCCCCACTTCATAAAGGGGCCAATGGTAATAATGGGGAACATGGGAGAAAGGTGTGCGCACATAGTTTTAGCAAATATTTGACAAGGATGACATTTCTTGGCTGCTTCAACGCAATATATAAATATCATAGGCCAGAAATAACCAACGTGCAAAATCTTTTGGGTTGTTTCCAACCCTGATAAGTGACTTCCACATGCTCCACTATGGAATTCATTGACGAAGAATTGAGTCCACCCCTTGTTGATACAAAATATCGGTGATAATAAGGTAATTCTTAGCTAGGTGATAGACATGTCGTCACTCATATCACGAGAAATGTGGAGGGAAATTTATATTTTGGAGATATATGATGATATCCTCATACCAAGGATCGGACGAAGAGATGAGGAATGTATTCTGATTTGAAAATGAGTCACTAACTTCATTATCCTCAATCTCTATTGGAAACTACGACATAAGTTTAGAAAATACCAATGATTTCCTAGACTTGGCAAAGGAAAAATACAACTCGAACTCTTGAAGAAAAAAAATCCACTTGTTGTACTTCCCAACAATGATTCATTGAGTAAAAATACCGGAAAGGATTACAATCGATGATGACGATTGTCTTGCATAATAATATATAGTGTCAGAGACATTGAATAGCATGGAATGTTTCTAAGGCCAATTTCTCGACGTGAGATTACTTTAGCTCAGGACCTAACAATGAGAGACTCAAGTAATAGATGACAGTCTCGTGGAGCTCATCATCCTCGTGAACTAAGACCATTCCAATCGAAGATTTAGCTACTGCAAGATATAGCAAGAAGTATCAATTATAATCTGGGGGGATAATCAAGGGATTTGATACTATAGTCTTCTTCAATGCATCAAAAGAACATTGTGTTGACTCATACCAATGAAAAGGAACCCCTTTCTTCAAAATGTGCATAAAAAATTTTGTGATATTAGCATAGTTCAGTACAAAACGCTAGAGAAAATCTACCTTTCCTTGTAAACTTTGAAGTTGATTTATTGTATGCGAGGGAGGAAACTATGTCATTTCCTCAACCTTTAAAGGGTCAACCATGATCCCTTTAATTGAGACAATGAATCCTAAGATACATCCTGACATTACACAAAAAATGCATTTGTGTGGATTCAAGTGAATTTGATAGTGATGGAATATTTTGAAGACAGGGAGGAGGTGTAAAAGATGTTGCACCCTCTTACGTGAATGGGCGGTGAGATCATCCAAATAATCCTCCACGATGTTCTTAAGGTCATGAAAATTGATCTTCATGGCTCGTTGAAATATATATCTAGTGTTTTTAATGCCAAAGGGCATCTTTTTGTATGCAAAGGTTCCCCGAGGACCAAAAAAATGTTTTTATGTTGATCCTCGGGTTGAATTTGTATCTGGTTATAACTAGAAAAATGGTTCATAAAAGAGAAAATCTCTCTTCCTCCACACTCATTAATAATTTGGTCGATGAATGGCATAGGGAAGATATCATTGGGACAAGCTTTATTTAAATCACAAAAATACATGCATACATGAATTGTGCCTTGTTTCTTGTCGACCGGCACGGGGTTAGACACCCATTCTGTCAATGGTACTGGTTAGATAAAGTTATCCTTAAGCAGCTTCTCTACCTTAGCTTTAATTTTTTACGCTTTCCTTGGGTTGACCGGTCACAAATTTTTCCAAATCGGCTTAGCATTTTCATATGTACGAATCTCATGTTCAATAATATGAGGATCTATGACAAGCATTTCCTCGTATGACCAAGAAAAAATGTCGCGCAATTATTTAAAAAGTGTTGTATACTGACAAATTTCTTCTTGAGAACATTCTTCCCCTATAAAAACATTCTTGAAAACATCAGGAGTTCTATAAATGTTTATCGGTATGGTTTCCAATATATTCACCAGATTCCCCTCAGCATATATACCATGCTTAGCTAAGGGGTTTATCATCTGGTCAACACTTCTACTTGTGGTTAACTTGAACTCTCCTCTTTTCACATGACTAACTTCGAGGAGGAAATATGATCTATGATGCATATCCTCCCACGGACTTTCAACTCCAGTCATTGCCTCAATGATAGCCTCGTCTGAAGGCAAGACAGTTTCAAGACAATCCTGAGAAATTGAATAATTTTGAGCCCAGATGGACTCTGGAAAAAAATCATCTTCCTATGTCTACATAGGATATTGATCAGGGTCTGCAGTGGTGCATTGAATAGTATGATAAGTGATATCAGTTGAATACAGTGGCATTTCCATCCCGACATCTATGCGACCATCGACCGATTTGCACAGCGAGGCTAGTACCATGGATCTTGTAGATACGAGGTTCTAAACAACGCGATTCTCGTCACCAGAGCTAGGGGACTCAAATTTTAGAAGTAAACCAGGGTGGTATGAATATAAGCTATCGATGTTTGGAAATAAAAATTTCCCATGACCGAAGGGCACATTCAAACACCGATGCTCTCAGTTGTTGACTGAGAGTTCTCGATCCATGGGACCATGGATCCTTGATTCACCGCAGAGCTAGAATGGTTAAAATCCATATGATTGATAGTCACAATCCTTCCCTCATGGGGAAAGAAAAAAATTCAAAATATCGACGAGACAACATCTGTCATCATGCAAGTCCAACTCCTTCCCAATAAAATATTATAGTCGAGAGGTGTTTGGATCAAGCCTATCTTGAGAAGGAAGGCTATTTTTTGATAAAAGGTCTATTTTGGGAAAGACCTCATTTTGGAAATAAGACCTAATTTTGGAATGTGCGCAATTGATGGCAAGAAAGCATCATGCAGAAAAAGAAGGAAAAGCAGTTTGCAAGAGGAAAATAAATGTGGTGCATAGGCAAGCAAGCCTAACCATGATAGGTTTAGGGTTTGTGATAAAGATTGTAAAGGATACAAGTCTGTAAAATACTATAAATAAGAACCTAGGAGTTCTAGGTTAGGGTGGTTGAGGTTCAGTGGTTATTATGATTGTAATAAGGTGATAGAAGAGTCAAGTAAGCAATATTTTGAGGGTTATGTCACAGGATGAGGAGCCTGGTGTGATCTAGTTTTCCTCACAAAGGTTATTGAACCTCTTCATGGTTGTATACTGGAATACGTAATGTGTTCAACACCATATTTAGCAGTAGACTAAATAAAATAGTAGAGAAGTCAAATCTTTGTGGACATGGCCTAGTAGGGGGTAAACCATAGTAAAACTTGGGTTTTATGTGATGTTTCTTGCATGTTTACTTTCTGTCAATGATTAATTTATGAATGAATGTTTAATCTAGATGTATTAGAATGCATCCATGTGCCTAAAGATGAATGAATCCTAGAAATACTTGAATGAATAATAAGATTAATGGATGAAGAAGATAGAATACACTCCCAGATACCCACCCCTTCCTAGACTATAGACAGCTGAGTATTGCAGTCACCCATAAAGCTATCTCAGGTGAGACTGTGCAGTGCACTCTATGTGTTGTGTTTCCTTCTAATTTACCATGAGGGATGATAGTTTTAAAGGGTTTTGTTAGAAACATGTTGAGATCCAAACCTGGGTCAGCCAAAGAAGTGAAAGAAATATCTAACCCAACAAATAGTTATGTTATTGGTTGGAACTGCATATGATTGAGTGGATGGGATCCATGGAAGAATTGTGCAGAGAATGAAGGCATAGAAGGGAATGTTCAGGCCATGGAACCAAACGAAGGAGAAGATTGAAAGATGGTTTTAAAAAAAGGAACTTGAGTTTGCGCAGAAGGATAACAGAAACCCTAAGTTAACATCGTGCAAATATCTTGACAAATACATGTTTAGCGACTTGCAAGAGGTATTTTCTGTGATTTCCCGCATTTGTTGCAGGAGTGGCTATTGAGGTTAAAACAAAACCAACCTACAAATTGAATTAGACAGTTGGAGTGGAATACTGTTGAGATGGAGCATTTACAACAAGTTAATAAAAAAATTATGTGCACAGTAGATTTATGGTTAGACAGTATTGTTGCAAGGTTTATCACTGAATTTGTAGTAGATACCGCAAATTCTTACAATGAAACAGAGCAGGATTTTCTAAAATGAACCAGAGGTAGGTATATCATATCGGTGTATAATTCAATCAAGATTTTATTACATAACAACGGTGTGATGACCATGGAATCATACAACTAAACTTCCATGTTTCCATGGGGGAAGGGGGGAAGCACTGACAGGAGGTGGGAAAATGGAGGAGGAGATGGATAAGAGAGAGAAGAAGGAGGCCCTAGATCCAATCATGATGGAGGAAGACCAGATAAAGTAGATAATGGAAATAGCTGGAAAGACACGCAGTGGATCACCCTACCAATATAAGATGAATAAAAAGAAGAAAGCCATAGTTGATAGAGAGGGATTGGAAAGAGATGAAGATGAGGTAGAGGATCTCCGAGTTGTGGATTAGATTGAGGAAATCCTATGTGCAATGTATGAAAGGAAAATAGGAGGTCCAAGGGAAAGAACAGAAGGCAAAACTCCAATCTAGATCATTGTCAGTGTGTGTTACGAGCAAAATCGCTCTATGGCATGGAGTAAACCAAAACAGACATAAATGACTGCAAAAATAAACTCTAATCTCAAGTATGATATATAAACAAATATTCTAACAAGATAAGATAAATATCCCACCTCATCCAGACGTTCGATGAAGTCCATCGTTGAGCACTTGACTCAAAGCTATACACCTGCAACCTGTCCTCAACATCCAAGATGCACAAGCATATGGTGATAATATATAAAGTTAGCACACATAATAGAATAATCCATCAATATTCGTAACAAATATGCCCATGTAATAACAATTAAAATATTTGTGAGACATTAATTGGACGAGAAAAGAGTATTTCTATTAAAATTTAATCAATAGAAGTCTATGAATGACAAACTTCTGTGTCGGCGCGTTCGGAACCGAGAAACTAAGTCCCTTCCATTTGGGCGTCCACCACTTCAATCCTCCACCAAAGTAAATCCCTTATAAGAGAGACAATGAGTTTCTCCATCAAATATGGAAGAGCTTGGGGGCTGAATAATGTGTTCATACTTAAAATGACAAAGGGATGAAAAATCAATATGAAGTGAATAATTTCTCCAGAGTAATTTTGCTCTAAAAGTTGAATTCTTCTCCTCTTCTCCACATCTTGGATATGGCCCATTTAGAGCCTTTGAATGGAACTAAAGGGCTGATTCGGAACGTTTCCAGTTTATGGAAGGTCAAGGATCATGGATCTCGTGACGTGACATGGAAAACCGACACCATTTTTTTATTTTGGGCACAAAACCCAATGTGCATAGGTTGTAATGGTGCAACCTACGTATACACATGTTGTATAGTTGTTAGGGTGCATATATGTGGAAAAATAAGTTTTTATCTCTAGAAATTGCAAAAAGGGGACTTCAAGTTTGCATAGGGAAATGGAAAATTCCTTCTGAGCAAGTTGCATGCGGTGAGGAAAATATTGCTATAATAGATGCCCCCTAATGTGTGAGGTCAGAGGAGTATCTTTGATGGTTGAAATAAATTATAATTCCCGGAAGTGGAGTAATGGAGACCCAACTAGATGAACTAGTTTCTCATAAGAATATTACAATCCATAATGACTTTGTGCACATGGCTTCCAATTTGAATTACACTGCAGATCCATGTGGAAATATACCAAACATTTATTCATGTCCATGAATAGGCAATACAAGGGTAGATACATGCCATAGGCTATCATAGTCGTGAACAAGGCCCAGTGAAAACCAGTCTCAAAATCAATCTGAAGATATATGTATACAATGGAGTACATTTTGATCTCCCACGATCACTGAAGTCATATAGGTATTGGTCCAATGAATGATAGAAACAGCTTGGGAAAGTTGTGACTATGAACTGATGTCTTCAAGTCTTCTACACAATCCGCCAAAGGTGAAAGTCTACATTATGTGAATAAAGGAGTTGAGGTCAAACACAATGAGACTTCGTTTGATTATTGGTCATTAAGGTAAATCATAAACAAATGCGAGAAATCCTACCGATAATGAAAGTAGGTATCAAGGAACCGAGTACATTCTTACAAGTGTGAATAAAGGTGTTGATGCTGAACACTTGAAGAATCCATAGATCAGAAGACATTGATGTATTCCCAACTGTCGATGGCAAGAGAACATGCCACTGATGAATACAAGCCTCTAGGTACTCATAGTACTCTAGGTCTTGTTTCCATAATAGATCGGTTGAATTCGATGGAAGGAGATTCGTTGAAAGGAGAGAATTAAAGAATCTCTCATCGATCAGCACGAGGCAGAAAGCAGTAGCTTGATGATTTGGAGGAACTCAAATGAAGAACATGTTCATGAACCAACGACCATGTGCATCTTTCGCATGCACCAAATGCAAGCATTGCACGAAAAATACCCTTTGAGTAGAAACCAATATGGAAAATTACCGACAAAGGCGAGGAAACCACGAATAAGGATAATGGAATCCAAGAAACTACAAAAATACCAATGTGTGAATAGATTTATTTCCATCGAGCACAAGGGAAACCCCCTAGTCAGCGATCGATGAGGAGATGTCGATTGTTGGGTTCAAGGTTACCTACCCATGATGAAAGTAGGACCGGGGTGCATGATAGGACTACAACTTCATGTAACTCTGAGACACACTGAGGGTATGGTCAACTTGTAAAGTCCATAGTTCTGAGAAATGGTTGACACAGGTTGATAGACATCCTTTGAACAAGATCATGAGACATATGGAAGACTCTGGTAGCATAGACTCAATGATGAAACTTTGTGATGCAGGAGGCACCAATCAAACTCTCCATAGGGACTAGAAGAATAACCAATCCGAGGAGTAAACTCTAAGTAATGAGCTCATATTCCTAAGTTCATTCTAAACCCAAACTTTGGATGACAAATGGACTCAAAATTTTGATCTTTGTTCAAAGGCAACACAATTGCTGCCAATATGAGATAATATTATTTTCCCTCCCGTCTTTTTTTTTGTTTTTTCATAGTCAAATAAATGTTATGATACAGAGGAGGAAACGAGTGTCACGAGTAAGCAACTAGTTCTAACATTGGAACACACCTATGCTCAATTCAAGGAGGTGCACGTAGGATATGAAAACTCGGGGGAATATTTCCTCGTAGGGTACAGGGTGTCAAACTACAAATGATATAAACAAGGCTCTACTTGGTTGATGATGAAAAATTCACGAGATGATAGGCTTATAATGAAAAAGCAGGAACCAACGATAGGCTCAATAATGCAAGCGAGAGGATGAGATGCAATTACAACTTAACTCCAAAGAATGTCTAGTTGGTCTGAAAAAGGGGTAAACTTCTACCAAATAGACGTCCTTTCAAATCCAATTTACAAGTGTGAAAGAGACAAGTTCACTCAAATATATTTTTGTTTCTTGAGAGAGTTGGAAAAGAGCTTAAACCATACTTGTGGGAGTCCCATAGGTATAGGTCAGCATGCTTGTGAGTAAGAAATGAGGTTTGAACGCAAAGTAATATTAGCTATAAGGGACTCTCGGTCCTACGGAAAAATATCTGCATGGGCACTGAATGGCACAAAGGTTCTAACTAGGGTACCCATGTTTGGTAAGTCTCTACCATTTAGTAATGACACTTCTAGTAGCAGAAAGAAGGTTTTGTGTCACTAACAAATGGGTTTGTACCTAAGGAATATGAATTGCAGTTATAGGATAATGCAAGTGTGCAAAACGGAGTGATGACCTATCCTATATGTTGGTCAATGAAAATACCTGCCAAAGTCACAAACAAGCAACATGATGCTAGAAACCGCAAGAATCCCTGGATAAAACCACCAAAACCAACTCCATCTACTACATTGTTATTCCACTAGGCCAAACTATTGGCAAAAGCTATGTAAAGTGGATAAAAATTCTCTATAAATAGTGAAAATAACCAATTTTGCTATACCATTTGTAGTTTTTACCCAAATAGTGCATTTTGGACCAAATTTCCCCTGATCTTCAAGTGTTGATTGTGGGAGCTACGAGCGACGAAATTGATAATCATTTGGACCAAGTAAGTCTTCTTGCCCTTCTCTTCATTCCTATTGGTTTAAAATTTTAATTTCGGCTTTAATTTTTTAGTATTTTAAGGCGTAAATTAGAAACTAGGGTGTACGCGATCTGTAATTCATCAGCTTATGTATATGCAGCCCTATACGCAATTGTTATCAAAACAGACCGCATATATGCATCCCTATACGTGACTGTCTAAACTGCAGCTTGCGTACAAGTTCGTGAGTTGAATTTTTTAAATGATATTGACTCAAAATTTGATTTTAAACTTGCAAGATGGTGCTAGAGTGGAGAGAAAGAGAGCATGAAGAGGTTGATGCTACAATAGAAAGAGATCTAGGGGCCCAAATAGAATTAATAAGATGTGGGCCATATAAATTTTGGGATCTCAAAGGAATTATGGCTCAAGTGAGACAGCTCTAGATGTTGGTGAACTACTGGGATCCAGATACAGAGGCCTTCAACCTCGATGGGTAACCATTGAGGATTGAAGTCAAGGACATATACTTTATGACATGATTTTCAAATAAGGGTGATCTGGTGAACCTCAAAGCCCGGGGAGCTGGGAGTGGCATGAATATAGAAGACTACATATCCACTCACTGAATTGTAGGGACTGAGAAGGTAGGGAGATAACTCTCGATCAGAGCGATCAACAACCTGAGACTTAAGATCATTGTCCTAGTGTTGGTACGGATCACAGGGTCGGCCTTGTTGCATCAAGAATCAATGCCACTTGTTTAATACTCAGTGGAATGCTTACGACCCACAGTTTACGACTGGTGCACCTCACTGCTGGCCAACATGAAGATCCAGCTGACAGACTGCAAACAGGGTAGAAAGAGGAACTTTGGCTTCATGTCTATCCTATGTAGTTTTTTCTTTGAGTGGGTTCCAAGCTTGGGCCCTAGAGTCAAGATTGTTCCGCATGGACCTCACGATCTAACCATGGCATGGTGGACCAAGGTGATGAGGTGGTTGGGGGGTGGTAGGGTACCAACACCCTACAATGATGAGTTTTACTTCTGGTGGTGTTGGCAGATGATAGCTCTAGATGACTACCCATATGCAGGGATTGACTTCAGAGGAGATATGGACATGCAATTACCACCAAGTTCCTCCTATGGAGATATAGGTATGAAACATTTTTTTTAATTTTTCATTTTTTTGTATTTTTGTAAAATAAAAAACAAAAATATTTTTGGATGATGTCAAGTACTAAAAAAAACATGTATGTTACATAGATGTGGGTCCATGACAGCCAGATGGACTCCCATAGCATAGGCGGAGGCACTGAGGGGATGAGCCAGCAGGAGGAGATGTTGAGAGAGTGCTTCAAAACACGCAGGGAAATCTATCTCGTTTGACGCAAAGAATTCCCATGATTCAGGTAGATGATCTTTCGGAGGCGAGGCAGCGGCAGGTGGTAAGTGTGCCCCATGCTTGGGTGTGACTCTTCTGATGTCTCGCAAACATTATACTATGTTATCATGACACAGATACGGCGCCACAAGTGTAGATGTTGTGGTTATTGTATTGATCAGTCGTATATGTATTTTGAGGGTGTGAGCCCCAATTTTGTACTATAACACCATATTTTTTAAGAAATGAAATATAAAAACATTGGTCTTCAGCTTTACTTATATTACAATGTGTACATTGGTGAATGTGTTTTCTTTACTTTAGTTATGTGACAAATGCCAATCTAAAAAATAATTAGCATATCCATCGGATACATAATTACAACTTCTAGGTATGTGATTATAAGTGATAAAATAAAAGTATCGTTCCAAAATTCACACATGTAGGAATCGTCGAAGTAGAGTAGGGTCATGCACATGGTAGTTGTCTATCAACTGACATACTACTAACTGGGGTTCCGTGTGAACTTCTAAAGAATGAATACCATGTGAAATGGCATCGCATAAAAGATCTATGACGGAGCTATATTTAGCCACAATATTCATTGATGGCCCTAGATAAACACCACCTGAAGACACCAGTTAACCCTCGGGTGATTAAACCACCCAAACGGTGGAAACCAAGTTTCGTGTATGACAACTGACACTATCTGCGAATCCTTAGTAGACCGAAGAGTCCGTTGACATCTTCCAACCAAGGGAAAAGTCAATAATCAAGTCGATGATGAAAGGGGAAAAAATATATACACTAATATACATTAGTATACAAAGAGTTATGCCCAAGCTTGGGGCTCAAGTATAATATATTTTCAAGTAGAGCTCATTCCTGGGCTCAGCCAGCATATTCCCTTCATAATATTCTAATTTGTAGGCTCCTTTTTCTAAGACACATCGCCCAATATAAGGATCATGCCACATGGGGTTGAACTTGCCTACCCCCAGTGGTTCTTTGTCTTGGTTATAAAAGAGGACCAAGTCACTCTCAGCATATTATCGAGGATAGAAAAACTTATCATATTGGACCTTGACACATTGTTTATTCACTTCAATAGTCATAGAGACATATCGACGTTGCTCATCTAGACTCTCTAGGTGTACGAGGCGTTGTTCGAGATCAGAAGTGTCAGGTAGGATCTTAACTGCCAATCTAAGAGAAGGGATTTTGCATTCAATAGGTAGGATCGACTCCACACCGTGTACTAACTGAAAAGGAGAAAAACTGGTGGAAGTCTTAAACGAGGTTTGGTATGCCCAAAGTGTAGGGTAAAGCATGAGATGCCAGTCAGATTTTCTTTGGCTGACAGTATTCTGCAAAATGGTCTTGAGATACTTGTTCACCGCCTCTACTTGTCCATTTTCATGGGGGTAGTAAGGGGAAGAATGACCATGTTTAAACCCCAGTTTTGATGCTAATTATTTCATCATTTCATTATAAAAGTGACTTCCATGATCAATGAAAATCTCACTCGGGATTCTGAATCTAGATATAATTTGATTGAACATAAAAAATGTATCACTCTTACCATCGGATTTGACTGTAGGCATGGCCTCAGCCTACTTGGTAAAGTAGTCTACGACCACAATAATATGTTGATTCCCCCCAGCTGAAGTTGGGTTGCAATCCACAAAATCCACCCCCCACTTGGTGAAGGGACCGACAGTGATGACCAGGTGAAGAGGGTTTGGATGCAATCACATCTTTCGACTGAACACCGGGCAGGGGTGACACTTCTTGACCGCTTCGACACAATCTTTAGAAATAGATGGCCAAAAATAACCAACTCGCAAAATATTTTGGGTTGTCGCAAGCCCAAATGGATGACCACCACAAGCCCCACTGTGATAGTCATTAAGAATGGACTCAGCCTCCTCATGAGTCAAGAAACGATGCAAGATATTTTCAATGCCTCGAAGATACAAAGTGTTGCCAATGATAAGGTAGTTCTTAGCTTGATATTGTATGTGTCGTCAATATTCTCTCAAAAGATGTTGAGAGAACTTCAAGGTTTGAAGATAGATCAAAATGTCTCCATACCAAGAGTCTGAAGATGAGACAAGGAAAATGTGTTCATCTACAAATGAATCAACATGAATAACAACATCATCTAACCGAGGGAAGTTCAATATTAACTCAGCAAAACTAGTGATTTCTTGGATTTTGACGAAGAAAAATTGAGATCAAACTCTTGTAAGATAAAAATCCATTTATTATATTTCCCCCCTATGATACGCCTACTAAGGACGTATTGAAATGGATTGACTTCAGCAACTACGATATTTTTTCAAAGCAATATATAGTTTCGTAATATTTGAACCATGTGCACGGCATCCAAAGCTATCTTCTGAACATGAGAGTACTTGAGTTTAGGGTCGACTAGGTTTCGACTAAAGTAGTATATGACGTGCTCATGGAGCTCATCATCCTCCTGAACTAAAACCATACCAATCGTTCCTTTAGATGTTGCGATATAAAGCAAGTAATCTCTACTGTAGTTTGGAGGCTTTAGCAGAGGCGTCGATACCAAGGATTTATTAAGAGCATCGAAGGATTCTTGGGCTATCTCATCCCATATAAACATAATGTCCTTCTTCAAGAGATGCATGAAACCCTTAGTAATATTGGCATAGTTTACTATAAACCGATGTAAGAAGTTATCTTTCCTCTATAAACCTTGAAGCTGATGAATATTGCACAGGGGAGGAAATCAAAGTATTGCCTCAACCTTTAAAAGATCCACCATGATCCCAGTCTCAGAGACTAAGAATCCTAAAAGAAGACCCGACCTAACGCAAAATATGCATTTATGAGGGTTCAAACAGATGCGATAATAGCGGCATCTTTCAAAAATTAGTTGAAGGTGGGAAGAGTGATCCACTCTCTTGCGAGAGTGAGCAGCGAGATCATCGAGATATGATTTGTCCATATGTTTGAGATCATGAAACACGAAAGTCATGGCTCATTGGAAGGTTTCTCCAGTGTTTTTAAGGCCGAAAGGCATTTTACGATATGAGAAAGTACCCCAAGGAAAAATAAATTTCATCTTATGTTGATCCTCGAGTTTAATTTGAATTTGGTTGTATCTTGAAAATCCATCCATAAAATAAAAAACCTCACTTCCCACACACTCATCGAGAATTTGATCATTGAACGGTGTCGGGAAGTTGTCTTTAGGACAAGACTTATTCATGTATCGAAAATCCATGCATACATGGATGGTTCCTTGCTTCTTATTCACGAGAACGGGGTTGGATACCCATTCAGTCAAGGGAACTGGGTAGATAAATCATGCATTAAGAAGATTCTCCACCTCTGCCTTAATAGCAAGGGCCTTCCTAGGATTGATAGCTCTAAGTCATTTTCGAATAGGTTTAGCATCTGGGTAGGTTTTAATCTCATGTTCAACAATACGAGGGTCGATTCCTATCATCTCTTCATATGACCAGGTGAATACATCACGGAATTCTTTGAAGAGTTTGGTTTAGATCTAAATTTCTTCAGGCGAACAATCTGCACCGATATAAACATTTTCAACTTTACCAGAAATACAAGAGATATCGATCGTGATGGTAGGATAAATACTCGCCATGTTTCCTTCGGCATAAATGTCGTGCATATCAAGTGGAACTACGACGTGACCAACTATCTTGCTCAAGGTAGATCTAAAATCATCTTGTTTGATTCTAGAAATATCTGGGAGGAAGTAAGAGAGATGATGTATATCATCCCATGGCCTATCAGAACCATTCATGGCCTCTGCAATTTCTTCATCTGAAGTTAAAGTATCATCGAGGTAATCATGTGAGAAAGACGATGAAGTGGCCCATACGGGATTAATAATAGGATCCTCCTCGTCCATCTGCGAGGAGACAGGATATGGGTCGGCAGCAGAGTCAAGAAGAGTCGGATATGCTATCTCTGCCACCGACAGTGGCATTTCCATTACAGTATGTGACTGACCTTCACAAGATGAGGTCGAGGAAGGTAGTGTGCAAGGATCGTTAAAATATGAATTGAAGAAAGGAACGAACCTCATTGATGAAGAAGACCTACTATACATGGCATAGATATGATGAATTGGTGCCACTAAGTCAAAGGTACCCATAAGGGATGAATACATTTTGACACAAATATCCTCAGTTGTCAGCTGATAATTGTCGATCATAGGGATTGAAGGTCCAACTGATGCATTGGGTCTAGCATGCGCAAAGGAAAATTGATCGATCGTCATGATTTTCCCATCATGAGGAACACATAAAGTACGGAAAACAGAAGATATGAATGCAGTCATAGCATAAGTCCAGTTACACTCTAGTAATAATTTATAGTCAAGGGGTGCATCAACAACCTCGACATCCACCTCCATCATCTTCCCACCTAACTAGACCAGAAAGGTAGGAAGAATACCATGGCGATGGAAAGAATGACCATCAAATGTGGTCAACATGGTCGGATATTGAGAGAGGGTTGGAGAGCCAATGGATTTACAATAGGTTAGGGACATCACACATGTTGTTGTGCCTTCATCAATAACAGTATGTTTGATGGTATAATTTGAATAATCCATGCGGATTTGGACGACCACGTGGTAAGGTAAGAGAGGTTTCACATCTATGACATCAAACTTGATAACGCTAGAGCCACAGGGGTTTGATCTCCTAATGAAGATAACAAGGCATTCCTCTATGAAGGAAACATCTAGAGTACCTCCAAAGCTGACATCGCGCAAGGGGTTTGACCCAGATCCTTAACAATAGAGTAATTTTGGGCAGCTCTAGCATTAGGGTTCTGCGTAGAGCATTTGAGTACTCCTTTCAAAATATGAGGCAGAGGCTCTGGTTTTTCAATCTATAAAGGAATCTCCGGAGGAGGGGGAGACTCTAGACCTCGAACAGCCTGTGAAGAACTATAATCGTGAGACCGAGTTGCTACACTAACCTGAGACTTGACCATATGATTCATAGATGGTCATCGTCTTGCACTGGTGGGTTTTGACTCCCACTGGATGCATTTTTGGCATTAGAGGATCTTGATGCCATGTGTTGATTATTCGGAAAAGGATTAGTCAACACAGTGGTAGGTAGAGATAAAATCCTCGTAGCTTCCTTGACTTTGGGGCATAAGTGGGTAAGGTGATAATCAATACAAAGCTTACAAAGGATTTTCACCTTCCTCTTCTCTTTCTTTCCCTCACCAACATTAACCTTCAATATCTCATTATTAACATTTTCCTTATGTTTATTATCATTATTCCTCCCACCCTTACGGTTATTACCACGTCCTTTCCTTTTATTCCCTCCTGGTTTCTGGTTACCATTCGGGTTAGTCGATGACTGCATAGAATGTACATCCACCGACTGAGTGGGAGTGGAGGAAACAAGTGAAGATTTTCCTCCTACATATTGTCTTAGAGACAACTCTTTCAACTGGTTTGTCACCAAGTCTGTAGATTTACCATTTGTGAAGCCTATAATTCCATCGGCATGAGGCATGAGATTTTGTCTAGGGTCGTAGTTCGACCTCAGTGCGTAAGGAAGAATTTTGTATAGCATCCCAGACTGATCATATATGAGATCTAGCTGTTGGGATTTGAAAATAGCTTCATCTTCATATGTTACCCCAGATGTAGAGACATCCTTCGAAATATAAGGAAGTAAAAACTTAAGAAACCATTCCAACATGAACTCTGGAGGAATGTAGGTTTTTATCAACCTCTTCCATCTATGCCACTCTTGAATGTGATCTGAGATATGAGTGGCTTTGTCCTGGCGTTGGGCCAACAAAATTTCTATGCCAGCATCGTAACAAACTGACAATTGGAAGTGGTTGAGAAAGATTAAAACCATCTGCTTAAAGTTACCGTATGTCCCCCAGGTAGCTCTATGTACCATTTCGACATGACCCCCATGAGGGTGCATTGAAACAATCTTAAAATAATATAATAATCATTAAGGTAATTGGAAGAGAACCAAACATGAAAGGTAGTGATGTGATCACCAGGATCCTCACCAGTCTTGCCCTCAAATTTCATAATATCTTAAGGAATATTGGTGGGGATGGGGGGGCATGTTGGGTCATGACGCACTGGGTCATTCATTAATATTGACAAGTCTGGAAAATTGAGCGTGGCCATAAAAGGGAGACAGGGTTGTGGCATCTGGCCCCAAGCTCCTGAGAAATATTATTTTTGGGGAATTGTATCCCATAGATGGTTCTGGTATGCACCATGGCCTTGTCAGGGATTGTAAAACCCTTCTCCGAACTGATTCATAAAGGGTTAGTTGGGCACCATTCTAGTAGGAATGTTATGATGAGGATTGTAAATATTTCCCCCAGCCAGAGTAGCTCCAGGTTGGGGGTTTCCCTAAGTGTGAAACTAACCTCCCTCGGGTGGAAATTCGGAGGATAAAGGTGGATTCATCATGCCAAACGTGTTGTTCAGAATCGATGTGGAGGAGGTAGGTGTAAAGGATGGAACATAAGCATCAGCTTGTCTGCCTGGTTGATTACTCCATCCAAGAGAATTAAGACTAAGATTAGACCCAAGGTGAAAAGGAGGTAGGATTCCAACTACATGAGTCATTTGGGGAATATGAGCACCACCAAACGATAGTGGAATATGAGGAGGATCCATGCTCCCAAGTCCAATACTAGAATTTGAATTAGACGTTGGAATGGAGGATGAGAATTGCGATGTGAAATTCAACATACCATAAGAAAAAGGGCTAGAGGTCATAGGGATGGAATGAGTATTGTATCCCGGCGAATGAAAAAGAGACCCAAATGGGTTCATGGCTATAGGTTGAGTATTAACTATAGGTCAAACAAGAGTGATGATGGGAACCTCTTGCACTATAACCGTAGTGGTCGAAGGCATAGAAGGAGTTCCATTAAATATGGTAGGTGTGGGACTCGAAGGACTCCTGGTATCTTTCTGACTTGACTTAGTACTCATACTTGTATGACCACAAGTCTGGTAGGTGGAGATGTGTGTACCACGTTTGATAACTTTATGCCTTTTAGAAGGCAAAGACTCAAGATGCAGTGGTAATTTCAACAAACGGCGAGACCTACAAGGAAGATGGTATGGCTCTATGATGACTCAAGACTTGAGATATAAAAAGAAATCCTAAGGCCAACTAACAATAAAATATCACACCAAAATAAATAAAAAGGGCCAATATGCACACAAATAGGATGAAGTGGCTGAAATGGGCCTCCCTCCCTAAAGTAGGTATGCCTCGCCCAAGAGGGGCTTGAGACTCCCTTCAAAAGATCGGAGGTATCAGAATCAATTATAAGGGCACTCGTGGGCTTAACAACCAGTCAATCAGATCCCCTCAGAGAGGTAATCCTCCATAAAGGTTGTGTGTTTTCCAACCTTTATCTAACTCAGGGTACCTGCAGAATAACCCCTGCAAGTAACCTATGTGGCTACCTATGTCAAGCAACTAAGCCACCACAATATAACCAATGCACAGGAGAACAGTCGTAAGTCAAGTCCACCGTATGGGTAGGGTAAAAAAGCTCAAAATATCGAAAGAATTGCCTCTCAAAGAGGTAAAGGTACTATAAATACCCCCATATACGAATAGATCCCCAGAAATATCTTTGACACTAAGAAGGTATTGGAGGGATATCTCCTCAACCAACTTTGTGCAACCTCGTGCTTAACTTTGGTGTGAGAGAAGCCTCCTAACATCACCAATTATACATTGGATTTCACCACTCCCTTAGTCAGATACAGATGTTGAGTTTAATATCCTTGGAGAAGTTTACTCACAAAATCCTATTCCAAGGCTCTAAATCTTAAGCTAGTTTGTGCACCCTAAAAAATAAAAGCGTTTCTAATCAATTTTAAATTTATCAGCATTACTCTTAGTGGCTTTGTTTACTCAAAATATGTGGTTGTGAAACTAATGATGTTATGACTCAGCAAGTAAAAGAAATGAATATGAATATAATGCAAAGTCCTAACTTCAATTCTCAACAAATGATAAGCTTTTTCAAAATGCAATTTTCAATTGAACTCTGGGATTTCAAAAAAGATGCAATCTTTCCATGCATATATCAAAATCAATGATAATAACCCAAAAGATCAAATGCCATGATGAAAAATGTATATTTTTTTGTATTTTCAATATAAAGGAAATGAAAATGCAAGGATTGAATAACAAATTGATATATAAACCCTACTATAAGAAAAAAAAGACAAACCAAGTAGGATATCAAGAAGAAAACACCTAGCCCAAGATGCAAGGACAACCAATGAAACAAAAATGATGAGAAAGAAAGACCGCCCAAAAATTCAACCAAAGAAAGGTTTCATATCACTCTTTAGGCACTTAACAGTCATGACAGAGACCCAAGAAGACTCAGCAGCCATCAAAACTTGCCCAACAAACACCAAACTCAGCAATCAAGCAAACAAGGATGATGTACATGATTGATCAAGAGAAAACTCGTGTATATACACCCCTTGAAGAATGACAGCTCACGTATTTCCCCTATGTCAAGGGAAAAACCATGTATATGTATTGAAACACTGCCAAGTTAAGGATAAGGCCAAGAAACTCAGACTCAAAATGAAAATAGGATGTCAAGCAATCAAACGACAAGAAACTCAATATAATTGAGAGAAATCAAAGGAGAAAAATACTCCAAACCCCGAAAAGAAGATTCCCTCCCCAGTATGATCACCAATTATGTTACAAGGAAAATCACTCTATGGCATGGGGTAAACCATAACAGATGGAAATGACTACAGAAATCAACTCTAATCTCAAGTATGTTATATAAACAAATATGCTAACAAGAAAAGATAAAGAGCCTACCTCATCCAGACATTCGATGAAGTCCATCGTTGAGCACTTAACTCAAATTTATACACCTGCAACTTGTCCTCAAAAACCAAGATACAAAAGCATATGGTGATAATATATAAAGTTAGCACATATAATAGCATAATCCATTAATATACATAACAAATATTCCCATGGAATAACAATTCAAATATTTGCGAGACATTAATTGGACAAGAAAAGAGTATTTCTATTAAAATTTAATCAACATAAGTGTATGAATGACAAACTTTTGTGTTGGAACGTTCGGAACCGAGAAACTAAGTCCCTTCCAGCTGGGCCTCCACCACTTCAATCATCCACCAAAGGTAAGCTCATATAAGAGAGACAATGAGGTTCTCCATCAAATAGGGAAGAGCTTGGGGGCTGAACAATGTATTCAGACTTCAAAGGACAAAGGGATGCAGACTCAATATGAAGTGAATAATTTCTCCAGAGTAACTTTTCTCTCAAAGTTAAATTATTCTCCTCTTCTCCATAGCTTGGATATGGCCCATTTATAGCCTTCGAATGGAACTGAAGGGCCAAGTCAGAATGTTTCCAGTATATGGAAGGTCAAGGATCATGGATCACGTGATGTGACATGGAAACTCAATACCATTTTTTAATTTTGGGCACAAAACCTGATGTGCACAGGTTGTAATGGTGCAACCTCTGTATACGCATGTTGTATAGCTGTTAGGGGAGGTATATGTGGAAAACTATGGTTTTTCGTTGTGGGAATTGCACAAATGGGACTTCAAGTCTGCATAGGGAAATGGAAAATTCCTTTTGAGAAAGTTTCATGGGGTGAGGCAAATATTTCTATAACAGTGTGGAACCTGCAACCCCATGTTCAACTAGTACACTAGAAAGAACACCAACATCTAGACAACCAAATTTTAGTGGTAGAAGAAGGACAGGAAAAGGATTCAGTCAAGGCACATCAACTAGGGGAGCCAGTTTAGGAAGTAATAGTCAAATATCTACAATGTGTGGAGGTAGTAGTTCAACAAAGTTCAGAATGGTAGGACATGATCCCACAATCAGGTTACCAGAATTTCAGGGAGAGGCATCAGAGGACCTTGAAACACACTTATTCATCTGCAAGAATATTGGGGAAGCAAAGTAGATCAAATATGAGGATACAAAACTCACGCATTTAGATATCAATCTAAGAGACCACACACTGGCCTGGTACATGAGCCTAGATGTAAACATTCCACCAGGAGTAACAAGTACTATTGTAGACATGAAAAAACTATTGATAAATGAATTTCAGAAACACATCTCAGAAGATTAGTATATGAATGAAATTATTGAAATCAAGCAAAAACTAGGTGATTTTGTTTGGGAGATTGATCATAGGTTTAAACGTTTGAAAGGGAAGTTGAAGTATGTAATTACTAACATGAAACATAGGCACTTGTTTGTGAACTCACTATTACCACATTTGAAATACCCATTAAGACATCAGAAGTTCCAAACTCAGGTAGAGGCTCTGCAGGCAGCCTTACAACTGGAAGAGAAATAGTATCAGATGACAGATCCAACAATAGAGGAGTTCAAGGAGGATCTGAAGAACCTAAAATTTCAACTTAACCAGAATAAGGGCAAAGAGAAAAGAGAATTTGTTTGGTGTACCACATGCAGAACAAAAGGACACCATAATGACAAATGTCCAACTTTCGTGTAGTATATGGAAACAAGAGTACCAAACCATTTTCTAACAAGAGGACCATGGTGCGAGATTTGTAAAACACATGGGCATGATCCATATCATTGTCCAATGATGTAGAAGTATAAGAAATTACCCAAAAGTTCATACTGCAATTTTTGCAAGTCAGTGGGTCATAATGATAAAGATTGTAGGACAATGGAGATGATGAGAGAAAGAACTTCAAATACTTATAGGGTGCAAGAAGAAATAAGGAAAGGACAAGTTGCACCTCAGTTCAACCAGGTACCACCTCCATACAAAAATGTGCAGCAACAGTATAACAATGTGCATCCGCAATACAACAATGTGCAGCCACATTATAACCCCACGCAGTATAAATAGGTACCTCAGTACAATGGACCTCAAGGAGATCAGGTTGGATATAAAGGTGGAGGATGAGGTAGAAGAGGATTTGGATGAGGCAAAGGCCCAGTAGTGTACCACAACTACCAACAACTAGGATATTATGCAAGGGAATGTCCACTTCCACCAGCGACATGTATTTATAGTCGTGCAACAGACCATGATACATAATATTGTACAACACTCTTAGGAAATATCCAAGAAAAGAGGAACCAAAACAACCATAATGTACAATGTATTTATATAGAAGCTAGGTATGATGGAAGAAACATCAATATAGTCACACGAGGAGGAGCCAAGATAGAAGTCGACGTAGTAAGACAAGATCCAACACAACACCAATGGGTGAAGAAGAATATTGAACCACAGAAGCAGTTTGATGCACGAAAAGAAAAGGAAATATTCAAGGAGGAAATATAGGAGTTTCTCAAGAAAAATGTTGCATCTACATCAACCGCACAGCACAATCAGAACGTACCAATGTACGCAATTCCCTCCTCAGTGGACCACACTAGTGAAGCACAACCTTTAGAGAAAGAAAGTAACATAAAAACTTTTCTGCAATCATGTGTTAAGTTATTAAAGGATCCGTCATCTATCAAGATCTTACAAAATCTGATCGAAATATGTAACACAGAGGTAGAAGGGAAATTAGAGTAGAAAATAGTAAATCATCTCCATACAAGAAGAAGTACAAGCAAGGAACTCTGACTAAATGTTAACAATGGGAACTTCAACATGGGTGATATTATACTGGACTTGGGATCTGAAGTAAATGTCTTGCCTAAGAAGACATGGCAGTGTATGGGGGAACCCACACTAGGTTATTCACTTGCGGAGTTGAAATTAGCAAATCAACATAGATTGTTGGCAGATTTTGAAGTAATAGAGATAGTATATGGCACAGCACCTTATCCAGTATTTCTTGGATTGGATTGGGAATTTGATAATTAGACCATAATAAATCTGAAGAAAAGGAAAATTTCATTTAAATCAGGTGAATATAGAGTCATTACACCATTAGATCCTCCAGAAGGAGAAAGGTTTGTAGAACCCACTTGTTTAGATCTGGAGGAAATAAACCAGTTGTGAAAAACCACCACACGCGAAGAAGATTATGTCAACCCAACTGAATATGGGATACTCAGCTGGAGAAGAATTACATCATATGCTTCTGACTCGGATACAAGTTTGGATAATTTGCAACAGAGATTACATGAAGTTTCCACAAGAAGGTGCGCAAGAATAGATCGCGTAGTAAGATGGGTTGGTACAGAGATAAGAGAACCTCCCAGTTTTCATGGGGTAAATGACTTAGACGAATTTCTGACAAAATATAAAGAAGAAGTGTTAGAAAATAATAGGCTCTTATCCCTAGATATTTCACTCAAGGTCACACCTACAGGATGGTGGGGTGCGCACAAAGAAACAATTCAAGACTAGTACCAATGTAAACGATTAATGTGCATTGGATTTGGCGCAGAACAGGAAAGAAATAAAATGGAGAGGTATGATGGGAAAGGAACACCATCATAACACTTGGAGAAGTGAAAAATGTAGTGGAGGATGACGCCACCAGAAGAATGGCCTCATCACTTTATCCATACATTGGAAGGAATCCCAGAGAACTGGTATATAGAACAGGAGATGCGCAGAGGCACTACAGAATGGACAACATTACAACAGAAATTTGTAGTAACTTTCTCATTTGAACATGAGAGCCCTGACATTGATTCAACGATAAAGAAGATACGAGGAGTGATATTTATTTATGAACTAGAGGTTGAACTCATGACAAAATATCAACAACAGAATAGACAAACAATCAAAGAACTACTTCCATGCTATCATGTGTAAGAGGAAGCACCAAATGAAGATGATCCACACAACATTCAAATTACAAAAATTGAAGGAGAAAGAGAGGTGGAAGGTCCATCTCTGGAGTCAAAAGTATTTGTTGCACTAATCAAAGTGAATAAAGTCAACATTGGGACAACTGATAATCCTAAAATTCCAAGTACTGGAGACTATTGGGATGAACAAGTAGTAGAAAGAATAACAGATTTATTGTGTGAATACAGTGACCTATCCCCAACGGCCTTTACATATATGAAAGGTCTAATAGGAGAGCTAGGAGAGATGAAAATACCTCTCAAACCTGAAGCAAGACCTGTCAAGCAGAGACCTTACAGGCTGAATCTAGTGTATAAGCAGAAAGTGAAAGCTGAAATTGACATAATGTTGGAATCTGGTATTATCATAGAACCAATAGAGGAATCCTAATGTATAAGTCCTATGGTAGTCCAAGAAAAGAAATAAGGGGGGATAAGGATTTGTGTAGACTTGAGAAAACTTAATGATGCTTGCTTACATGACCCTTTTCCTACCCCTTTTATAGATGAGGTCTTAGAGAATGTGTAATATCCCCAAGGATGAGCCATGTTGTAATCATGTTTATGAATTGTAATTCATGTTTTGTAGGATGGTGAGCCAAGTATTGATAAGCTGGTGGGCTTATGTGTTTATTAGGCTGGAGAGCCTAAGTGTTAACGACCAGGAGCCTGTTTTTGTATATGTAATATGCATAACATTAATAAAGATTAAACATCATTGTGTGCAGACTGACCACGAAAAAAGAGTGATGGGGGACTAAGCTTCCACAGGGTGGGTAAGGGAAAAGGGGCTAAAAGGTTGGAAAGAGGGCCTAAGCTTAGGGGCTCAAGTCCTTGAGAATAATGTTTTATCATTATTCCAAAGTTGTGTGACAAACATGTTTTTATCCTAAGTCCTGGCAGAGGCAATGCATGCAGCTCCAAGAAGACAAGTGTTGACCTAGGTGCATGCGGTTAAAAGATGAAGTGTCAGCTGAGTTGGGGGTTGTTCCTCCATTCTGTCATCGACTATATGAACCGTTTGAGTCTAGGTTCGTTCTGCCAGTTTTTCCCGATGCTTCGTCTGAAACCGTGAGACCTCTGTGAACAACCTCTGCTTAATTTTCTTGTCACGCATTCCTGAAAACGAGAACCGGGAAGCCGACCGTGTATTCTTGTGAATCTCGTGACCTCTGTATAGGAACCTTGCAATAATCATGCACGCACCTAAGACCCAAAATCCACGAACCATTTTGTGTCTTCTGAGGAACCCGACACCTGAGTAATTGCCTGAGTGTGTTGTGTTTAGCGTGGGCTATTGCCATTTTCGGGCCTATGCCCATTTTTTGTTGTGGTCGTCATCCCTGTGTGAATGAGTGTTTAACCATGTTTTTTTTCCTCACCTCGCTGAAGCCGAGTTGAGGAGTGTGCTAAATAAGCAGGTTTTCATGCCCATGGTTGAAGAGGCAGGTTTCCAGGCCTGTGAGCAGCCCTCTAAAGGTGAGAGAGTCTATTGGGAAGTGGTTTTCTCCCAGAGAGAGTCCAACACCAGCTAGAGAACTCTGAGAATTCTTGATCCATCCTGTTGTCGAGACCCAGAGAGGGAGGTGAAGCACTGATGGACTGAGCTTGTGAAGGTGTATACTCCCGGGTGGAACAGGCATGTGGGGAATGAAAGTCCGTGAGTAGTGGGCGTAAGAAGGCTCCTGGAGAGAATCCTTCTAGTTTCTTTGTCCAGTTTTCCTATAACCACAGCCTAGTCTAGGATTCCCTTTCCTTGGGTGGAGCTTAGTCCCAACTCGGGGGTGACCCACTGCTGAGCGTGATGAGCAGCGTGGTCTAAGGTTGGGAGGTTCATGGAAGGCCTACACATGGTTGGTGGAGTTACTACAGTTTCTAAGATAAGTATCATTATGTATTTTAATTTCAACTAAAATGCATGTCTGTGATGCTTGTAATATTATCATTTATTCCGTTGCAATGATATTTATTGTTAATTCCATTATTTCTTAATGTTAGCAATAATCTTGTGATTACTCTGTATTGTTTGGTTAAAGGAGTTAATTTGATTTAATATGCATGTTATATATATAAGTATGTGAATGTTTCTATGTAGTAGCATTGCCTGACAGTGGGGCTGATGGTCGGGGACATTACAATATGGTATCAGAGCCATAGTTTCAACGTTGAGCCTAGATGGGCTGGATAAGTGGTCTTTGGACCCAAGGTTTCGAGTGGAAATGGTGTTCAATGGAACCAATTTCGAACCTTAGAATGTTTTTGAGTGCCAACGGGTTACTTGGTCGTGTTACAAAGCTCAGGAGGAGTAGCGGTAGAATAAAACTGCAGCCGATGTGGTATTTGACCACAGAGAGAGAGAGAGCTCAACACTTGGGGTGTTGGATCCGTAGGATGGGTTGGGAAAAAGGAGAGTCCTTTACGACCGTCAGATCTGGAGAAGGTGCAGGAAGGTTATCCTGGAAGCCTTTCGGAGTTCAACAATCAGGAGAAGTGGAATGTGATGAGGCACAAACTCCCGAAGTCCCGAAGTACATCACAACCGTCTGGTTGTGAAGGACACGCATCGGTAGATCGTGAACTCCTAGAGAAAGCGCTACGGGCAAAAGCAAGCGTGGAGGAGTTGAAAATCCTGAAGCCCGAAGAGTCGAAGTGGTGAGTCATGATGATGCCACCTGGAGGTGATGTGGACACATGGGTTGTGTGCCAAGTGTAAGCGGATTCTGAACAGTGGAAGGTTGAAATGGCATTTGGAACATGACGAGTGTCACCCATCTGAATGGGCCACATATCAGTCGCTAGTATGCATCCATGTGGCATCCTATATGAGCAGGGTTAGTGGTGCTTGGGGTTACGTAACATAGTTAAAGGTCAGGGGACCCACTGTGGCATTGATCATGATACATCAATATCAATGGCTAGAAGGCATTGCGGGGACCCAAGTTTCATGGAAGTTAATTCTCCAAGGCGGTCTCACAATCCAAATCGTGGTTTCACTGAGGGGTTACGTGTCAGCGTCAGGAGAATTGCAGGATGAAAGGCAGGTTACTCCAACCCACCAGTGCATGCCCCGCAATTGGAAAACTTTAAGTGATGTGACGTAATAACGTCACCTAAGGTGACGTGGGAGTGTTCGAAGATTAATGGTTCGGGGTGTGCGGATGTGAAATCTTCTGAAGTCCCAAAGTCTCGGAACTCAGATGCTTGAGTTTCCACAGTGAGTGTTAGTCATTGGATGTTGGGTAGATGTGGACCATTGATCCACCCTACTACGTGAGTTTGGTAACTCGAAACTCTGAGAGACTGTCATGTTGTGCTTTGAAAATTTCCAAGGCTGAAGGCCCGAGTACGCGCTTATTGATCTAGTGCTTGGTCACAACCCATGGTCACGTGGGTTGGGGACTGAGAGAAAGGGGCTAGTGCCCGAAAAATTAGAAGAGAAGAGATCTGAAAGAAGAAATCTACGGGGATTCTTGATTGAACGAGAATCACAAAGAATGAAAATTGAACGTTTTCTTGAATAGGATTTGTTTATGAATGTTGTGGGATTTGTTAATGAATAATGGCCTAACAAATTCTGGTTGTCTACACATTGTGTTTGCAGAAGTTTAACGAGTGCCATAACGGAATAGAGTTTCCATTGAGTGCAAAGAAATGGAGGAGACATAGAATGCTTCCAGTTCGGAGAATGAAGCAAAAGGAATGGATGTTCATTTGGGAGTTGAAGGGTCGAACTCCAATGGGCATGGAGAAGAGATAGATAAGGAAGGGCATATGATGAAAATAATTGAAAGATTGCAGAAAGATGCCCAAACTCATCGAGTAGATAGTAGAAAGCTCATGAAAGCTAAGGAACAGCAGGGATAATTCAACTTAAAGTTGATGAAGAGTCTGGAGAGAATAGAAAAGAAGTTGGACAAGGAGAGAGACTCGAGCAAAACAAGGAGTCACCAGACTTCTGAGGGAAGAAGATCAAAGAGTGTTGGTAAACACCATCATCACTCCCAAAGTTGCTCCAAGAGGAGGGCACACAGTAGTTCAAGCCCATCTCCTACCAAAAAGAATAGTAGATCTGGAGTTGATGAACTAAAGGGCGAAATGAACAATATTAAGCCTCCTACGTTTGATGGAGAACACAAGAAGGAGGAAGATGTTGAAACATCGTTGCTTGGCATGAGAAAATATTTCCATCTCATGCAAAAGGAAGAACTGCAATGTATCAACTGAAGGGAAAGTCATCCATGTGGTGGGATTAGCTTATGCAGGTGAAGCACATTAGAGAGAAATATATCACTTGGAAATAATTCAAGAGGTATTTTGAGAAGAAATACTTGACTAAAAGATATTATGACAGAAAGATGAAAGAGTTCTTTGAACTCAAGCTGGGTAGCATGACCATTGATGAATACGAGTGAAGATTTTTGGAATTGTTGAAGTATGTTCCATTCATCAAAGATGAGACTGTCAAGATTCAGAGGTATATAAGTGGATTTCCACCTTCCATTGGGGACAAGATTTAGTATGATGACCCAAAAACTATGGAAGAAATGATAAGAAGAGTGAAATGTTTATTTGAGCAGCAAAGAGAGAAGCCTACTTTCCGTAAGGCTTGGGAAGACAAGAAGAAATTCAAGATGGATCAGAGGAAGAAGGGAACTAAGCCACCCTTTTTCAGAAACAGACCTCAGGGACAGCCATATTTTAGAGAGCCCAGGAAGCCTAAAGTGGGTGGGAAAATGTCAAGACTGCCACCTATGGAATGTTGGGGTTGTAAAGGGAACCATAGGTATAGAGATTTCCCCCACATAAATGATAAAGTGAGATTTGTCCACAATGTACAGTAGGCTGAAACAGTGGAGGACATGGGCAATAGAATGCCAAGGATCTACACAGCCCTGGACAACAAGCAAGTTGAATATCAGTGGCACATGATTGAAGTGGAAGGTATGATCAACAACCATGCCTTTACTATTTTAATTGATTCAGGGGATAGCCATAGTTATATAGATCCTAGAGTGGTTGAAAGTTTGCAATTGTAGAGAAGAAAACATAAAAGTCTTGGTTATTGCAGCTGGCTACATGAACCAAGAGGAAATTCATTGAGTTAGTTAAGTCCTATCCAGTGGACATGAATGGACTGAGCACGAAGGCTGAATTGAACATTCTGCCTTTAGGTTCTTATGACTGTCTAATTGGGATGGATTGGTTGGACCATCACCATTCCATATTGTACTATCGTAATAAGGCATTCACTTTCCTGGATGAGGAAGAAAATCAAAAACCAGTCCAAGGAATTCCTAGAGTTGTTGTTGTCAGAGAAATCTTAGCAATGCAGCTAAATAAGTGCTATAGGAAAGGTTGTCAATTATTTGCAGCCCATGTGGAGGAAGCATCTAAGGATGAGGTCTCAAATATTGGAGATCATGCGGTATTAAAGGAATTTGAAGATGTATTTCAGGAGGTACCCAGACTACCCCTGAAGAGAGATATTGACTTCTCTGCAAACTTGATGCCTAGAGCAGCTCCAGTGTCGAAAGCTCCTTACAGAATGACTACATAGGAGCTGAAAGAACTGCAATTGCAGCTTGAGGATCTTCTGAAGAAGGGGTATATATGCCCAAGTGTGTCACCTTGGGCAGCCCTGGTCCTATTCGTGAAGAAGAAGGATGGGACATTGAGATTGTGCATCGATTTCAGACAATTGAACAAAGTGACTATTAAGAACAGGTATCCTCTGCCAAAGATCGATGATCTCTTTGATCAGTTGAAGGATGCCAAGATATTTTTGAAGATAGACCTCAGGCCAGGATATCACCAAGTAAGGATAAAGGGTGAAGAAATCAGCAATACCACCTTTAGAACAAGGTATGGTCATCACGATTTCACAGTGGTGTCGTTTGGGCTATCGAACGCCCTCGTTGTTTTTATGTGCTTGATGAATGGTGTATTAAGAGACTATCTAGACAAGTTTGTCATATTATTTTTGGATGACATCCTGGTGTATTCCAAGTCAGAGGAAGAGCATGAACAACATCTGAGGATGGTGTTGCAAGTGTTAAGAGAGCACCAACTGTATTCCAAGTTGAGTAAGTGCTCATTTTATCAGGAGCAGATCCATTACTTGGGGCATATTATTTCGAAGGATGGGATAGTTGTAGATCCTAAGAAGATTAAGACCATCAGATAATGGTCAGCACCAAAGAACGTGATGGAAGTCAGATCCTTTATGGGTCTAGCTGGTTATTACAGAAGATTTATCGCAGTGTTCTCAAGGATAGCTCACCCTATCACTTCTTTGCAAAGGAAGGAGAAGAAATTTCAGTGGACAGAGGAATGTGAGAAAATCTTCCAGTAGTTGAAGCAATTGTTAACCAGTGCTCCAATCCTGAGGATTGCAGATCCAAATGAAGACTTTGTAGTGTGCACATATGCATGGAAAGAAGGAATGGGAGGAGTCCTCGGTCAGAATGGATTTGTAATCTATTATGAATCTAGAAAGTTGAAAGAGCACGAAAAGAACTATGCCACTCATGATTTGGAGTTGGCAGCCATAGTACACGCTCTAAAGAAATGGAGACATTACCTCATGGGAAGGAGGTTCAAACTAAGAACAAATCATAATGGTCTGAAGTATTTGTTTGATCATCCAACCTTGAATTCTAGACAGAGTAGGTGGTTGAAGTTTCTTTGTGACTACGATTTTGATATCAAGCATATCAAAGGGAAGAAGAATAAACTAGATGATGCACTCAATAGGAGAGTACATGAATTACATGCTACAACCATTAGCATGTACCGAACTAATGTTAAAAGCAGAATTTTGGAGGGTGCAAATACAGATTTGTAGTACATGGATTTGGTAGCAAAGCTACAGCAAGGTAAGATGCCATAGAAAGTGGAGAATTATAAATTGGAAGTCGATTGAATACTTCTGTACAAGAACATAATTTATGTACCTAATGTCCAGGACTTGAAACTTATGATTTTGACTGAAATGCATAATGTGACTTATTTTGGGCACCTTGGATATCAGAAAATTGTGGCAGCAATCAAGAGCCATTACTTTTGGCCAGGTATGAAGAAAGAGATTGTTGAAGACATCGCTAGATGTATGGAGTGTCAAAAGTTTAGAGATGAGCACAGACACCCAGCAAGGTTGCTACAGCCTTTACCCATTCTTGAGTGGAAGTGGGAAGTGGTGACAATGGATTTCATCACAAGATTTCCCAGAACATGCAAGCAGCATGATTCAATCATGGTGGAGGTGGAAAAGATTACGAAAGCTGCCCATTTCATTATGTTAAAGACTACTCACAAGGTAGCGGATGTTGCCGACATCTTTATGAGGGAAGTAGCAAGATTGCATGGTATTCCCAAGACAATTGTGTCTGACAGAGACCCGAAATTTACCTCAAATTTCTGGAAAGGGTTATTCAAGGGGTTCAGAATGAATATGAACTTTATCACAACCTATCATCCTGAGTCTGATGGGCAGACTAAGCAGGTGAATTGAGTAATATAAGACATACTAAGGATGTATGTGATGGACAAACCATCGAAATGGGAAGACTACCTACACTTGGTAGAATTCACCTACAATAATGGGTATCAAGAATCGTTGAAGATGATCCCATTTGAAGCACTTTATGGCAGAAAGTCCAATACTCCAGTAAGTTGGGATAATCCATATGAGAGGGCAGTAGTTGGGCCAGAGTTTCTCAAGGAAATGGAAGAACAAATGCTAAAAATTAAGTATAATTTGAAAGTTGCCCAAGATAGGCAGAAAAGTTATGCTGATAAAAACAGAACCCGCGGAGAGTTTAAAGTGGGAGAGCATGTTTTTCTGAAAGATAAAGCCAATAGAAGTTCCCTGAAGTTGGGAAACTGTGCCAAGTTGGTAGCCATATTTTGTGGGCCATTTGAAATCCTAGAAAGGATTGGGCCAGTTTCATATATGCTTGCATTACCTGCATCCATGACTGTACATAATGTGTTTCATGTTTCATTGCTTCATAAATATATACCTGATGTTAATCATGTAATTGATTGGAATGTGATTCAGGTGGACCAAGAAGGTGTCCTGCAAGTGCATCCTATGCGCTTATTGTACCGGAAAAGCAAACATCTCTAGAATCGATCCATAGGGCTTGTAAAGGTCCAGTGGACCTGGTACGGTCCTGAGGATGCGACATGGGAGCATGAGGATGCTATGTGGGCAGAATACCCGCATCTTTTTGAATATTTTGAAAATATTGTTGATGTTGTGTAAAAGTTGCACTGAGGGCAGTGCAAAAATAAGGGGATGGGATTGTAATATCCCCAAGGATGAGCCATGTTGTAATCATGTTTATGAATTGTAAATCATGTTTTGTAGGCTGGTGAGCCAAGTATTGGTAATCTGGTGGGATTATGTGTTTATTAGGCCGGAGAGCCTAAGTGTTAAAGGCCAGGAGCCTGTTTTTGTATATGTAATATGCAAAACATTAATAAATATTAAACATCACTACGCAACAGAAAAATCGAGTAGTCAGAGTTGCAGACTATGAACTTATTGCAAGACATTTATACAAGATGGGCGTAGATATTATTTTGAGAAGGTGTGTATTAGAACATGAAAGTCATTGAATTTTGGTAGAAGCTCATGACGGTATAGTTGGAGGAGATTGTCCAGGAAAATCTACCATGCAAAAGGTATTGCGCACATCATTATGGTGGCCAACAATTCATAAAGATGCCAAGGAATATTGCCAGAAATGTGATATATGTTAGAGGGTTGGAAAACCCAACATAAGGGATGAGATGCATCTAAGACCATAAGTAACTCTGCAAGTATTTGAAAAATGGGAAATATAATTTGTTGGACCAATCAATCCACCAGGAAAAAGGTCAGGAGCTAGATATATCATTACTGTGACTGAATACTTAACAAGATGGGCAGAAGCAACACCAGTCAAAGATTGTAGCACAGAGATAGCAACACACTTCTTGTTTGAGCAAGTGATCACCAGATTTGGATGTCCAAGGATTTTGATGAGTGACCAAGGAACTCACTTTATAAACAATACCATCAGGGATATGACTGAGGAGTTTGAATTCTATCACCAGAAGAGTACACCATACCATCCTCAAGAAAATGGAATGGTATAACCTTTCAATAAGATCTTGGAAAATGCTTTCACAAAGATCTGCAATGTCAACAGGGATGATTGGGAATTGAAAATACCAGCAATACTATGGGCATATAGGACCACGTGTAAGAAGTTGACAGGATAGACACCATTCATATTGGTGTATGGGAAAGAAGCAGTAGTGACATTATAATTTATGGTACTCAATATGTGCATAGCAACAATTGTCAACATGACAGAAAGATGCGCAGTAAAGGAAAGGTTAAGTCAACTAATGGAAATGGAAGAGAACAATATTCTGCTAGGATTTCACCAGGAAGTAAAGAAAGAAAGAGACAAATGTTGGCATGATAGACATATTAAAAGGAAGAGTTTTAAGGAGGGAGACCTAGTTCTATTCTATGACAATAAATTTGTTCAACATCTTGGTAATTTTAGAATGCATTGACTAGAGCCATATGAAGTAAAGACTGTCACAAATGGAGGATATGTGCAACTAAAGGATTTGGGAGGCACAAAACTCAAAGGAATGATCAACAGTATTCGATTGAAACTATACAGGGACAGTCGACCTCCTAACACTTAAAAGGCATAGTGCAGTGAGAAAGGCATGTATATAGTGTACTATAGTAGGGATTAGGACGGAAAAATGATAAAAATAAATAAGAAGGAGAAAAACAAGAAAAAAATAAATAGAAAAATAGAAAACAGAAGAAAAACAAAAAAATACACAGAAGTTGACTAAACCATAAGAAAGTGCAGAAAAAAGTTGCACGCAGTAATTACCGCGAAAAACATCAAAAGACAGCGCATAAGAAAAATTACACCCGATGCAAATGTATGCAACCAACGAAAAATAAATACAACCGGGTCTATAAAGGAAGAAAGCACATGTTTATTCAACACTTAGATATTTTTTAGTACAGAGCGAGAAACAGAGTGTTTTCCCTAGTTAGCATTTTACGTAGAAGCAAACAAGTGTGTGGGCGTGGTAAGAACATTGAGCTCTGCGTTAAAAAACTAGTCGCTCGTGTACACGGAGGCATCCTATGGATGAACAGGTTGGTACAGATAGATGTGGCACTAATTTCCAAAATCAAAGGACTCCCTAAATTTGGCACACAGCCAGAGGAATACTTGGATAACAAGGCGCGCGAGAAAGAAATCGTAGAGCTGGTTAAAGCGTAGTTTGGCACCATTCAGGGTAATAGAGGCATTGTAATCAAATATATCAATGATAATGTGACAAGGTTTTCCAACAATCTTGTGTCTTGCAAACTATTGAGGAAATGTCACAAAGAAGAAGTGCCCGCAGGCATTATTGCAATAGTCGCATAGTGCGGAAAAGGGGTAATGCTCAGTTGGGAACCATACATGTTAAACCATCTTTTGATAGGTTGTAGAGATGCGCAAGACAATGGAACCGAGTTGCAATACTCCTGGTTGATCATCCTTATAGATTTGGTAGGGTGGAAAGAGCCAAAGTTCTCGGCTTTCCTGGATAGGAAAGGGAAATGTTACACGGCCAGATATGAGTCTCTCTGGCAGGCCAAGGACAACAAAATGCAACAAGCAAACAACGCAGTTTTTTCAATGTTGTTGGCAGACATACAACAACACACAACTAATGTGTGGCGCATACCTGTGGACGTAGTCCAGGAGATAGATGGGATAGCCAAGTTCAAGGCATCCAGGCACCACATGTGGATCCAAGCTGTAAGGGATCCAAAGAAGAAATGGCTAGAAATGTAATACTACGTCACGAAAGAGGAAGTGGACTAGATAATTAAAGATTGTCCTGCGCAGTGGCAACTACCAGTAACAAAACCAGCCATGAGGACAACCATGGCACAATCCTCTAGGCCTAAGGACAAGGCTGAAGCAAGCTCTTCAGCGAGAACAAACAACTCGACCAATAATACTAAAATAGCTAAAGCATGGAATCAGCCAACCGAGAGTAGCGCAGTACCGAAACGACCAAGGAGAACAACAATAGCCACAAGGACAGGAAGCCAGCCATAGACCTGAAAGAAGGATATTTCACAGGATGGAGAAGAAAGGACCCAGGGTACAACAAGTGGGGTGAAACCCTCACAAACAATAAGGAAGCCCGCGTAGGAAAAAGAGGCGTTCAAGAAAAGTAAGTATGACACAGAAGACCCAATCATCACCCTAATAGAGGATGATGCGGAGCTAGTCGCGGACAAGGTCCAAGATAGGGGGGAAGAAGTGGTATGCATTGCAGAAGCACAATGGGAATAGAGCATGGAAATCTTATAAAGGTCCATGAGAATGTACAAAAACTACAGAGCCACACATGACCAAAGGCCACATCATAGTAATAGGAAAAGACACAATGACCACCTATGCAAAAAGAAGGAGAGGAGACAGTGCAGTTTGTAGTCTATGGCAGGGAGACATTTATGGCCATGCATCAAATGATTAGATTGTATTAGGATATTGCGCAGAAACCCCTGGGGGAAGTCGAAAAATTGGAAGTTGTCATGGCACAAATACCCACCAAGGTACTATACGAACTCCAGGCTAGTGTCATGAAATAAGTGCAGTCCAAGGCCCACGCGGAAGCAACAAACTTGGAGGTGGGTAGAGGAGTCTCTGAAATGATACAAATCACATGTGACCAATTGAACGTGGAGAAATAGGAGGAGAAATAGCATGCAGATAAATTAGAACAGGGATTAACAACGGCTTACAATCGCATCCCAGATAGTGCGCAAGCACCGGAGAGTAGCATAGAGGATAATATCAACCCGATCTCACAAATAATTGACCAATACAAGCAATAAATTGAGGATATCAAAGAAAGTCTCAACCCTATGACCCCTCTCGAGGTCGGAAAATAGAGAGAACAAGAATTTTCACTCCAGATCGTCGAGATGGAGAAAGAATCCAGGAAAGTAGAAGAGTTGTTCGACATAACAGTGAAAATACAGACTATCCTCAAAGAAGATGAAAGGTCCAACAGTGGGACCAGGAAGAGGAGAGAATCAATGCTACCATACAATAGCTCAAGCAAGAGAAGAAAAAATGAGCATCACAGAGCACTTGAAGGGCACCCAAGAAATGAAGACTTTGCAGACAAAGTTGAAAACAACGCAGACACACAAGCAAGAAAGACAAGTTGAATTGGAACCCCTCCAAGAACAAGCAGCACAGATGATTGTGTAGTTGGAGGAAGAGAAGACAAGTAGAGAACAAGCACAAACTGAGAGCACAACATTAATGCAAGAGGAAATAAAAATGCAGACAGTAGAGGCGCTAATAGGAAAAGTTGTGCAGATGAGAGAAAAAGTAAAGGAATTAGCAGAAAAGTTCCACAGTTTGGAAAACTCAGTCCAGGGATTGCGCACCACCTGAGTGGCTCGGGACGAGCCACATGTCAGTGTTGGGGGTCTGTAGGGAACATGCATATCTTAAGAAGGAAGGTTATTTGGATGCAGGAATATTTTTGGAGAAAATGTCTATTTTGGGAAATACCTAATTTTGGAACACTCACAATTGATGGCAAGAAAGAAGCATGCAGAAAAAGAAGGAAAAGTAGGATGCAAGAGGAAAAGCAACATGGCACGTAGGCAGACAAGCCTAAACATGATAGGGTTAAGGTTTGTGATAAATATTGTAATGGCTATAAGTCTGTAAAATAGTATAAATAAGAACCTAGGAGGTCTAGGTTAGCGTGGTTGAGGTTCAGTGGTTATTATGATTGTAATAAGGTGATAAAAGAGTCAAGTAAGCCATATTTTGAGAATTAGGTCACAGACTGAGGAGCTTGGTGTGATCTAGTCTGCCTCACATAGGTTATTGAACCTCTTCATGGTTGTATAATGGAAGATGTAATGCACGCAATGCCATATTTTGTAGCAGACTAAATAAAAGAGCAGAGATGCCAAATCTTTGTGGACATAGCCCACGAGGGGGTGAACCATGGTAAAACTTGGGTTTTATGTGATTTTTATTGCATGTTTACTTTATGTCAATGATTATTTTATGAATTAATGGTTATTATAATGCATGCATGTGCCTAAAAATGAATCAATCCTAGAAATACTTGAATGAATAACAAGATTAATGGATGAAGAAGATAGAATACACTCCCATATCCCCACTCATTCCTAGATTGTAGACACCTGAGTATTGCAGTCACTGGGTGAGACTGGACAGTGCAATCTATGCGTTGTGTTTCCTTCTGGTTTACCAGGAGGGCTAATAGTTTTAGAGGGTTTTGTTGGAAACCTGTTGAGATCCAAACCTAGGTCAGCCAAAGAAGTGAAAGAAAGATCTGAACCAACAAGATGCGTGTCAACTACCTCCACTTCTATGAAAATGAAATTGCCTCCTAACTGGACCGAAAAAAGAGGAAATAAGCATGTGCGGCCTAAACAATCGTTCGTCAAATGTGGTTAACAAAGTAGGAGAAGGTGTGAGCTCTGGATAGCCGATATCTTTCCAGTAAGAAAAAGACATGAGACACGTGGAAAGTCCCTCATCAACAATGGTCCTCATGATGATGTGATTTCCATAAACAATGTCGATCTGGAAGGCTACATGATAAGGAAGGCGAGGCTTCAAATCTGTAGCGTCAAACTTCATAGTGAGCAGATTGGAAGAATCTGTCGCTCTGATTGTGGATAACAATGTAGTGCATTGCACAGGGAAACTTTGAAGCACCTCTAAAGAAAACATCACACATGGAATTTGAGCTAAATCTTCAACAGTCAAATAGTTGGGTGCAACCCAAGCATTAGGGTTGCGTGACGCCCATTTTTACATGCCCTTTGGTATGTGCAACATCGTTTCCTTCTCAAGTTTATCTATATGGAGAGGCCCATGAGAATCATAAGTTTCTTTACCTTTCATTGTTGACTCTAGATTACCATAATCAAGAGTTCTATTCAACAATTCTACCTCCTCTTCTTTTAACTTCGAAGAATTAACCATACAAACAAATGCGGAAGATCCATCCATCAAAGGTGTGTTAGAAGTTCCCCCTTATGGATTGGAAGTGGAAGATCCAACCTGCATATTTTGTCTTTATAAAAATGAATTTTGCAATATAGCAGGTTGTTGTTGCAATGTTGTCAAATGTTGTGCTTCTTACATATTCAGGCATTGATGAGTAAGGTGATCATCCACACAAAGAGTAGATGGGAAATTCACCCTTCTCTTTTCATCCTTCTCCACCTCAACATTCTTGTTAGGCTTCTTGTTGTTTCCCCCACTACCCTTCTTTCCTTTGCGTTTCTTTTTCTCTATGGTTTGATAAGGACCCTTTTGAGTCTTTTATTACACAGTGTGTACAACCGAGGACTGGGTTATGGGGGTGGTTAAGCCAAAGGCTGGACCAACCATAATTTGTTGAATTAACAACTACTGCATCTGGTTAGAGACCAGGTCTGTGGATTTGCTTTGAGAGGAACCGACAATGCCATCGGCATGTGGTCCCGATTTCAATTTTGATAAGTCGAGGGTTGACCATGGTGTGTTAGGCATGATCTCATAGAGAATTCCTGATGGAGAGTAAATTAAATCCAATTTTTGCTCTCTAAAAATTTCATGTTCTTCAATAAATACGCTTGAAGTTGCTACATCCTTAGAGATATAAAGAAGCAACGAATTAAAGAACCATTCTAAGATAATCTCTGGAATAACAATGGCTTTAATCAAGCTCTTCCATATCCTCCATTCATGAATATGATTAGAAATGTGTGTAGCCTTATCTTGTTCAAGGTTGGACACAAGCTTTGTATCAGCATCATACCAGACAGGGAGTTGGAAGTGGTTGAGAAAAACCATAGTGAGATCACCAAACATCACATACTTGGACCTCTCCAGCTCTATGTACCATTTCGTGGCACCCTTGGTGAGGGTACATTGTAACAAATGTAGCCAAATCGAGTCATCATTAAGTGAGTTACATGAGAACCATAAATGAAACGTCGTCACATGGTCCTGCGGATCCTCTCCACTCTTTCCTTCAAATTTTGGTATATCTTAAGGTAGTTTGGTGGGGATTGCGGGCAAATTCGGGTCATGACAAATGGTGTCATTCATCAACTTAGAAAGATATTTCAAATGAAGAGTTGCCAAAAATGGTAGCCAGGGCTGTGTCATTGACTGATTAGTAGCTTGAAAAGAAGGTCCTGGATTGTAACTGGCACCAGGTTGTCAAGAAGAGTTTTATGATGGACCAAAGATTTGGGTAAAACCTTATTGGCTCTAGTATAATGGAGGATAGCCTCCACCCATCTGATTCTCGTATGGAAAAATAGGGTTTCCCCATGCCGGACCTCCTTGCGAAGGAACTATTCCTTGCATGGGGTTATAATAATCGAGAAAGGGGTTACCCCATGACGGCATCACTTCTGAAGGGAAATACCCTTGCATGCGATTCCACTGAGCTTGGAAGGGGTTTCCCTAGGTTGACACTACAGACATGATGAAAGGATTACTCATGAATCCACCATATAATGTGAATGAAGTGGAAGTGTATGGAAAGTTCGCGATAACCATAGAATCCCCCCAGCCAGGAAAGCCCCGTTGTAACACCCTAGGTTTTGAGCCCTATATTAAATAATGTATTTTGTTAATTGATGAGAGGCCAGAGTGCCCAAACAACTAAAAGAGGTCAGTGTGCCTAAGAAATGTAATGTTTCGATCATTATTAATAATAAATACACCGATGGATTCTAGATGGACAAGGACAAGAGTTATAAGGGGCTATGATTCCACAAGAGAGGGGGCTTGACAGGATAAGTATTTATTTTATAACTTTGATTACCCATTTTGTTTAATGGAGAATATCAGTTACATGAGCTTCTTGGGGGAAGGCCATGAAGTTATTGATTCCCAAGATTTACAAAAACCCAACATTGGTTTGGGGTGGGGGTTCTCTTCTTAGTCTGTTGTTGGTCTCTTCTTCTTCACTCATTCACTCATTCACTCAATTGCTTTTTGTTCACACCTTTCGTGGGGATTTCACTACATTCATTATTTCACCCAATCATCCTTCCTCATTCTTGTCTTGGCTAGGGAAAGGAAAATGAATTGTTGAAGAGAAGCCATGGTATTTTTGGTTGTAGAGACTGCTGGGGTATTCCAGTCATGAATTAAGACCTGCATGTCTGAGATGCTTTGGTCTGTGCTCATTTTTTCTCATAGATGTGAGTCTTGAGAGTCCTAGCATCGATATTCTAGACTAGATGCATTGGATCCCTAGAATGAGATGGAAATCCTGAGGGATTGCGTGGCAGAGAAGGGGATCCATTCTCTTGGGTTGTGTAGCCTGGGTAAAAGAGAGTTGGTGTACTTTGGATTGTTGTGGGTGTTGGGAAGCATGTGAGAGCTTGATTGTTGACTAGTTTGGGAATCCAAGTGACACTATGTAACCATCCTTGTGGATTCATAGCCCTGGTTGGGGGGTGATATTGTCATTGATACTTGAATAGTAGTGTCTACGGTTGGGTGGAACATCCTTGGTTTGCAACCAGTTGGTGATCTGTTTCATCAAAGATAAGTGCTCTCTATTAATTGTATTTACATGTGTATGATTTATTATGTTTTGTATTTAATTATCTTTGAATTTAGTATTGAGAATATGCATGTTTTTTGGTTATTGTTGTGCATGTCATATGGTTCATTTCTTTTATGTGTTAGCATGAATCTTGACCAATGCATGTGAATATTTCCTACATCTTTAGTAATCAAGAATGTATCAAAAGTCGAATTAGTTCCAGAAGGGGACTCGAAATTAGCATGCTCGCCCTGTGGGAAGCTGGTTATGTTACATATTGGTATCAGAGCCATAGGTTGAAACATCGGGCCGGTATGGGTCGGATTTGTTGGTCAGAGTCTCGTGGTTGAGATCGATTTATGACCTTGAAATCGTAAAACTCAGAAGGAATGGTGTTGCAGAGTCCATGCAAAAGTCAGAGTGTCAAAGCTCCTTTGTAAGGGATCATGGATCGTGACCATCCCTTATGAATTTGGAAGCAATCACCACTGTGGGATTGAGGGAGATCTAGACCGTCGAATCAGAAAGCAGGTGAATAGGGGTCGTCCAATGGAGGCGAACATAAGGTTGGGTAAGAATTAATTCCCAGTCATCGAATCTGGTTGATCGATCATCGGTCGTCGATCAAAGCCAAGAAGGAAAGGAAGAACTTCAAAACTTCACTACTTCGGTGATCTTGGTAGGCAGGCAAAGCCTGAATTGCCGAAGGCTGAAGTCATGAAGCCATGTCAACCATCTGATCTGATGGAAGGTGTGGAGGGATCTCCTTCATTGATCGTGTTCATTCAACATTTACTACTTCGATAGTTTTCACTGTGGGAGTTTTAAACTTTGATGAATTGTTACAACACAGTACTTAGAGCGTCGAAGTCTCGAAATCCCCATCGATCGTTAGATTGAGGGGAGTAATTCGAGAGTGTTGTGGGTCATCAAAGTAAGGGTGGAAGGATATCGGAGCCTTAGAACCTTTCCACTTCGACATTTGATAGTCCGAGAGTGTGGGGGTCGTCTGGAGTGAGAAGCCCTGAAGACTAAAGCCCAAAGTTAATCCCAGTCGTTGATTGTGGGAGGAGTGTGAGTCGTCTATCTTAGTTCAGTGTTCAGCTATCCAAAAGGTAGTGTGTGTTGGACTCAGCAAATTTCTGAAGCCTGTAATCCCGGGGTCTCGGATTTGGTTGATGATGTGGCTTGTGCCACGTGGCAGGGGGTCATGTGGGGACATGTTTCACATGGATTCAACACCCTTTAGACCCTGATCTATTCATTTTTTAGTGACACATGGCACATACGCCACGGGTCCACGTCACCCTAGGTGGCATCAGTGTGTTGTGTCATCTCCGGGAGTATGTGACTCTGCAGGTTTCCATGTTTCTACCAGGGAAAAGTGTCGAAACCCAAAGTTGTGAAGGCATGCAGCTCGTCAATCTAGGATTCCTTCAGGACCTTTCTCGACTGTTGGATTAAACTGTGGATTGAACAGTGTAAATACTTCAAAGGATTGTCACTCAGGGGGAATTAAGAGACACAGGAATTGAACGTCCCAGAGCGTCGAATTTATGGATTTACACCTCTTGATTGAACCTCCCTACTTTCTTGGGCGAAGGACACGAGGTTCTTAATTCCCAAGATTTACAAAAACCCATCCTTGGTCTGGGGTGGGGGTTCTCTTCTTGTTATGTTGTTGGTCACTTATTGTTCACTCATTCACTCATTCACTCATTCACCCTTTCACTCAATTGCTCATTTTTCACACCTTTCGTGGGGATTTCACTCCATTCATTATTTCACCCACTCATCTTTCCTCATTTGTGTCTTGGTTGGGGAAAGGAAAATGAACGGTTGAAGAGAAGTCATGGTAATGTTGGTTGTAGAAACTATTGGTGTATTCCATACATGAATCAAGACCTGCATGTCTAAGATGCTTTGGTTTGTGCTCAGTTTTTCTCACAGCTACGAATCTTGAGAGTCCTACCATGGAGATTCTGTACCAGCTTCACTGGAGTTATGGAAGGAGATGAACAGCCTGAGGGACTATGTGGCAAAGAAGGGGATCCATTCTCTTGGGTGTAGAGGCTGGGTAGAAGAGAGTTGGTGTACTTTGGATTGTTGGGGGTATTGGGAAGCCTTTGAGAGCTTGAGTGTTGATTGGTTTGGGAAGTCAAGTGACACTCTGGAACCATCCTTGTGGATTCATAGCCTTGGCTCGGGGGTGACATTGTTGTTGAGACTTGGAACAACAATGTCGATGGTTGGGTGGAACGTCCTTGGTCTACAGCCAGTTGGTGCTTCGTTTCATGAAAGATAAGTGCTCTCTGTTAAGTTTATTTACCTTTGTGTGATTTATTACGCTATGTATTTAATTATATTTGAATTTAGTATTGAGAATATGCATGTTTGTTGATTATTGTTGTTCATGGTGTATGGTTCATTTCTTTTATGTGTTAGCATGAATCTTGATCAATGCATGTGAATATTTCCTGCATATTTAGTAATCAATAATGTGTCAGAAGTCGAATTAATTCCAAAAGGGGAATCGAAGTTAGCGTGCCTAGCCCGTGGGAGGCTGGGTACACTACAGCCACTCCCAACAGATGGGAACGATGGAGGAATGTGATATCCACCCTAAGGGATTGCTTGGTAGGGAATTGCATAAATCCCCACACCAACATTAAAAACTTGGGACGTTGACTCGAAACCAATAAATGCGTTAAGCATACCCATCGACGCCTTACCAAAATAAAAAGTGTTTGTTGTCGACAGCAATGGCATGGTTACACGCATAGAAAGAGTGGAACCAATGACCAATGAAGTAGTGTTGTTGATCAAAGCGGTTATGGTGGAATAGACCACACTAGTTGGTGTGTTAGACATACTAGGAGGAAATATCTCGTTGGTGACTATTGTTGTAGTAGGTGTACTGTGCAATCTCACCCGAGATAGCTCTATGGGTGCCTGCAATAGTCAAGTGCTTGCAGCTTGGGACTAAGTGGAGATCTGTGTTTGTACTTTGTGATCTTTATTTATTTAGTCTAACCTCTTGAGTAAAACAGTCATTCCTATTCATGCATGTGGGGTATCATATCTAACCAGTTCCTTCATTCATTCATCTAGCATTTAATTATTAACAACAATAAAGATAAATACATTCAATCACATAACACAAGCTTTACCGTGGTTCACCCCCTCCTGGGATACATCCACAAAGATCTTCTCTCAAGCTCTTTATTATATCTCAGCAATATATCAGGTCGTGCATGTTTAGAGTCTTGGATCTTACAATCTCAATAGGCTTCCCGATCCATATGAGGCTGACTAGATCGAACCAGGCTCCTCGGCCTGCAATCTAACCCTCGAGATCGAGTTGCTCACTTATTCTCTATCTCACCAGCTTACAAATTGTTGCAGTTCTTATAAACCTTGCAACTTTCGAACTCTCTCTACCTCCTAGGTACTACTGATCTCTTTCTGTATCTATCCAACTCAGGTACCCCCTTAGGTCCTATTCATCCCTTAGCCTCTCCCTCTCTCTTTTATACCCCCTAAGTACTACTTATATATTTCCAAAACCCTACCCCTAATGTAATTAGGTCTCCCTTGCATGTGTGCCTCACATGCTTCCCTCGCACATGCTTCTTTTACTTCCAACTGTCCTTTCTTCCCTTCGTGCTTCTCTCCCCAAAAATATTATTTTCCCCATAATGGGTTTGCGTCCAACAGGCCCCCAACACTGACATGTGGCTCTTCTCGATCCACCTATGCTTTTCGCGGTTCTTCAACATCTCCTGCTAGAGTGTGGAACCTGTTTGTGAGTTCCCTTCCTTGTGTCTGAGCCTGCACAATCTTTTCTTTGAGCACATCTAATAATTGTGTTGTGATCTCATCTCTGATCATTTCTGTGCACTCTTCATGTGTTTATGCCATATTCTTCTTTTCCTGCACAATGACCTCCACTGCTAGCTCTTAGAGAGGTTCCATTTGAGCTTGTCGGTCCTTCTTCTTCGTCTGCGCAACTAGTAGATCTTCTTGCAGCTCTTGCATTCCTTTGAGGTGCTTGGTGATATTTATCATTTTCTACCTTTTCTTGAGGTCCTGAATGGCTACGCTTACCTTTTCCTCTTCCTGGTCCTAGTATTGGACCTATTGATATTCTTCTAGATTTATCCATAGCCATGTTTCCCTATCAAACAAGTCGATAACTGCATTGATTTTTCATTCCATTTCATCCATTTGTTCGGTTGCTTCTTTCTTCCTTTGTTCCTTCACCTCTGGGGGAGTGGTAGGAATGAGTTGATCCCAGAGGTTCTCAATCTCCTGCATGTATTTGCTATAGTGGGAAAACCCCCGTATGGACTACACTAGGGTTCAACATGTAGGCAGATCTAACCATCTAAAAGTCTCCTACCTTTCTAACTACCCCGAACATACCCTAGACTCATGCATGAAATACAAAGTAAGACAAATCAGGTAACTATACCTTTTACTTCGCATCTGGTGTCGATCCTCTCACGTTCAATAGCTCCGTTGACTGCAAGCCTCCTCCCAAGGTTGACCTGCATTCACAAACAGATAAACAAGAAACTACAAACATGCATTTCATATATAAATCATGGGTTAGATGTTAGAATAAAGCATAAATCAAATGAAGACATTTGACACATCATATTTCAGGACAGGAAAAGTATTTATTTTATTGATATCACAATGTTTACTTACAACAAGGTCAACGTCTACTCCATGAACCTGGTCTAGGATCCTCTTCAATAAGCTCCAACTGCGCTTCCATGTATCTTTCTCCTCTCAACCTCTCTCTAGGGAAATGGAATAGACTTATGATGGAGGAAAAAGGCAAAAATGGGAAATTTTGATGCAAATCTCACAAGGTGGCTGCAATTTCTTGGGGCAAGGAGGGGATGTGAAATGGGCAGAATTTCATTGTTCTTATGCTTGGATTAGGAATGAGACCCCAACACCTCCTTTTATATGAAAAAAGGATGGTTATTCGGTTGGGTGACAGGTTATAGGCAGTGGATCAGTTGGGAAACTACCCAATAGCCCGTAATCTCAATGAATTCCTTTCAACTTTTTAATTTTTGCAACTTTTGCAAGTATACGCGGGTTGTAATGGTGCAGCTAGCTACGCACATAGGTTGTAGTGGTGAAGCAGGTGTGTGTACGCGGGAAGTAGTGGTGCAGGGCGCGTACATCTTCAAAATAGTGTTTTTAAGCAGAGTTGCTCAATGATGGCTTGGAAAAAATAGCAAGTAATAGGGCCAAATGCCAGGTATGCATGTATGGAGAAATTTAGGATTATAAAAGTATTGATCAATTGTTTTCACAATATGATCAATTTTCTGCATTGTAGTGGGATCTGCTATTTGCACACTTTTTGGAATTCTGTCATAAGCTACAACCACTCCCTGCTCGAGCCTATCCACATGATATTTCTCGTCTTTGGTCTCGAGCTTGACTTGCTCGAGCACCAACTCCAACTCCTCTTTGTTGTCCTTTGCTTGATGCAACTCTATTGTGTCTATTCATGTGCATGACTACACCTCCTGTGCAACACTGACTTGTAATTTATATAGTGCCTTGGTTGGTATCCACTTCATTACCAATTGTATTTGCACCAGATCTTTTAAGGGTGTCTGGGATACAATCTCATCTATGCGCAACATGTTGGGTGTAATGTGGAAGGTCAGGCTTGCCTGTGCTTTTGTCTGGAACATCTCATGTTCGCTCGATGCAGCCTTGGCTCCTACTTCTGATGTTGTGGGGAATGACCATGTTCCTCTGTCTTTCCCTGCACTTCTCTTATCTTCTCTAGGACCTGCCTTATATCAACGAGATCATCATGAATTCGGTCCCTTTAGTGTTGAGCTTCTTTGAACTCCTCAACTACCCAGTCTTGGACTCTTTCAGCCACGAGATCCGCATCATCCGCAATGATTGTATACTCTGTCGGATACTTGTGTGCCTTGGCCCTTTTGCGCGCACCCCCAATGTGTATGATCGGCCTCTTGTTATGGCCTTGTTCCTGTGGGATAGCACTCGATGGGGTTCCTTGTGTTGTCACAGCCCCTTTTTCCTGTTCTTTTGGTGTCTGGGTGGTGTCCTTTTTCCCAACCTAGGTACCTTTCTTTGGCACACCCCCATTCTTTTGTTGTGTCAGATTCTGACTTGGCTTTAGCTTCTTAGGCATAGCTTTATCCCCGAAAGGTGTTTTATCTTGCCCTGCATCAACCTCCTTATCTATGGGCATCTCTTGAGTCAGAACTAGAACTCTTCAGTCCTCTTACCAATCCTTGATGGCCATCTCTACATCTTCTTCCTTGATGCAGTATCGCAATTATGGCCATTCCTTCTTGGGATCCCTTTGTGCTTGGATCCATATGGTGTGCCTGGTCACTTTGAAGTTGGCGATGTCCTGGTATTGCGCGACCACTTCTGGAGTAATTCACCAAGTGTTGGAAATTCTTTATTGGAGGGCGTTGTAATACCCCGCGAACATGCTTGCATTTGTACCTCTCACTTTGGGGTCTGAAGTGCTCCCTAATGATGTGTACCACACTACACGGCAACGACTGGTTCGCTCGCAAAAGTATGTGTATTGGGGCTCCCTCCATCCGATCAAGGCGATCAATATGAGTAGCCAAGAGTAATGAAACTTTGTCCCTAGGTCTTGTGCATCTCTCCAATCCTCAAGGAATAGGTTTAATAAGTTGGGGGCCTAGCTGAGCATAGTGCCCTCCGCGCACTGTTCTACAGCCATGATGACCCCGGTAGAGACTTCCTCCTTGCGACACTTCCTGAGCAACTTGCAAGCCATGAGTTTGGTGTCCAGCCTTGTTTCTACGTCATTGATGTGCTTGATGATGATTATGTGTGACCCTCTCTCTGTGCCATATGTCTTCTTCATCTCCTCTGCTAATGCCTTCTCCTTTGTCTTGTCGTTGAGGTACTACGCGAGATTCTCCCCCCGAGATGGCAGACCTGTAATATACGCAATTAACTCTACCCTATAGAGACAGACTCTTCCACCCATAGATACCCTATCTGGGGGACTGCCATCAATTTCTTAATGCAGTTGTTTATGTCACAGCCACTTCCAAAATGTGGGATATCCAACAGGTTTAGAATCCCAGTGTTGGCCAATCCAGTTTCCCACTGTTTTGGTTGCAAAATTGGATCACCGAAGGGTCCTGTACCCACGCTGTCAAGGTAGACCTACCTTGCAAATTCAGGGAATTTTTCCACATCGGCCACATCATGGTTCGAGTAGCGTATTTTTTCCACGTAACCCAGAAGGTTAGGCGTGGCCTGCACCCCTTCTAGAATGCGCGGCGAGACTATGGTTGTCGCAGTGTGTCTGCATGGTGATCTTGCTATGGGTTTTTTTCCCTTTCGTTGTGGTGGTTGACTTGAGGTTCTAGCCTCCATTGTTTTTTCATCGACATATGCCTCTGGTCGGCCGGTAACATCTTCTACTGTACACTCTTATTGTTTCTTTGGCTCTATTGTGTGTAACCATCCTAGCATGGTCGCTTCTCTCTAGTTTAGGGATGTCCCATTTATCCTCAGGACCTCTTCAATGTGTTCAGGGTGCGAAGGATTTCCTGTGTCCTTGACCTGCTGGCCCTGTCCCATTTTCGGCATATCAATGTTCATGCCAACCGCTATTGTTGGTTGGGTTTCCTCCACCACGAATGTGGGGCTCGGTAGTTCCACATTGGGTGAGGGAATTTCTTCCAAGTTGACGAATTCGACAGTCTATGTAGGTTCATGTTCCATTCCTTGTGGTTGTTGTGGTGCTCTGTGATGGCTTTGAGGTTTTTTGCAGGCCTGGCTTGATGCACATAGCTTGGGTGGTGCCATGGTGGTTAAGGTTGATCTCTGTCGAGCTAGTTTTCTTTGTAACTCTTGTTAAATCGCTCTATGCTATGTATACTCTCTCACTCTGGTATTTCACAATTTCACAATAACCCTTCTGTTACCCGCGTGCCTTCCTTATATAGCAAGTGTCGTGAAACTTCTCGAAGAAGCTACTTGAGCTGTGGCTTAAATGAATCGGTGCTTCCCACGTATGTGACCTTGAATTCCCTTAACGTCGCCAGTTGGCACGATTAATGTGACGTCGCTTTGAAAGTTCTTGTCATTCAATTTTGATAAACACTGCCAGTTGGTGCCTTTTCGTCGTAACTGCCAGTTTTCCAATTTCTGCTTTTTTCTGACCGTTGGTCCTTTTTCTGGCACGCTAAGTTTTCTAAGTGCGCGATATGTTGTTTCGTTGATGCGCGTGGACATTTTATTTTTGTCGCGCTAACTCTATTTTAATTGCTTACTATCTTTTGGTGTCTGGCGTAGTAACCCCTCTGTTGTTGCGCATAGTCCTTTGTTTTCTGGCCCAGACTTTTTCTTTTGTTTTTTTTTTGTTTTTTTCTAGGAGGTCGACTATCCCTATACAGTTTCAGTCAAATCCCATTGATCATTCCTATGAGTTATGTTCCTCCCAAATCCTTCAAATGTACAACTCCCCCATCTGTGACAGTCTTTACTTCATATGGTCCCAACCAATGCATTTTGAGTTTTTCTGGGTGTTGAAGAGATTTACTATCATACACCAAAACTAGGCCTGCCTCCTTGAAACTTTTCCTTTTGATATGTCTATCATGCCAATATTTGTCCCTTTCTTTTTTTACCTCTTGGAGAAACCCTGCTAGAATCAGATATTCTTCCATGAGCATCAGCTGACTTAGCCTTTCTTGTATTGTGCCTCGCTTTGTCATGTTAGTAATTGTTGCTACGCGTAGACTAGGTACCAAAAATTCTAATGGCACCACTGCTTATTGTCCATACATCAATATGAATGGTGTCTTCCCTGTCAATTTTTTACATGTGGTCATGTATGCCCACAGTACTTTTGGTATCTTCAAGTCCCAATCATCCCTATTGACATTGTAGATCTTTGTCAGTGCATTCTCTAGGATCTTATTAAAGGCTTCTATTGTTCCATTTTCTTGAGGATGATATGGTTTACTCTTTTGATGATAGACTTCAAACTCCTCAGTCATAGCCTTAATAGTGTTGTTAATGAAGTGAGTGCCTTGGTCACTCATCAAAATCATTGGGCATCCAAATCTAGTGATCACTTGATCAAACAAGAAGTGTGCTACTATCTCTACACTGCAATCTTTTACTGGTGTTGGTTCTTCCCATCTTGTTAAGTACTATGTCACAGTAATAATATACCTTGCTCCTGGCCTTTTTGTTGGTGGGTTAATTGGTCCCACAAAGTCTATTGTTCATTTGTCGAATACCTACAAGGTTACTTGTGGCCTTAGGGGCATCTCATCCCATCTATTAGGTTTACCAACCCTCTGACATACATCACATCTCTGGCAGTAGTCCTTTGAATCTATGTAAATAGTCGACCACCATAGTCCTACATGCAATACCTTATGTGCGATAGCTTTGCCTGCATAATGTCATGTTGCTATTCCCTCATGGGCCCCTGCTAAAATCCTAGGTCTTTCATGTTCTAGTACACATCTTCTTAAGATGTTGTCTGCACCCATCTTGTATAAGTGTCATGAAATCAATTGATATTCCACAGCTCTGACTACCATATTTTTATTCTACACAATGTTGAATTCTTGTGGCACGGTCTCTGTACTCAAGTATTGAATGATGTCAACAAAATATTCATCAGCTACTTGGACTGAAAATAGTTGTGCATCAGGGAATTTATCCTCTAGATTCATAGGTTCCTCTCCATTGGTGATCCTTGACAGGTGATCAGGTCTTGCATTCAACTTATGTGGTTTGACTATCACTTCAAAGTCAAATTCTTGGAACATCAGTAACCATCTACAAATTCTCCCCCCCCAACACTAACTTGTTGACTAGGTATTTGAGAGTTGAATGATCTGTAAACATCTTGAAATGTTTTCCCAATAAGTAATGTCTAAACTTTTGAAGTGAATAAACCATAGCTACGCCTTCTCTTTCTGTGGTATTGTAATTATGCTCTGACTCTGACAGTTTTCTACTAGAAAATGCTATAGGATGGTCCAATTCCCCTGTTCCTGGTTGCGCCAGAATATCTCCAAGTTCTATAGTTGATGCATCTACATGCACATGAAATGTCTCTTCCCAATCTAGGGAATAATAGTATTGGTGTGGTTACCATATTCTCTTTTAGAGTGTCCAATCCTCACTGACAATCCTCATTCCACTAAAACTTGCTATCTTTTCTCAATAGTTTCCCCATTGGCACAGTGATCTGCGCATACCCTTTTATGAATTCTTGTAGTATCCAATGTGTCCTAATGTTTCTCTTGACTGACGTACTGATTTTGGTGGTGGTAGATTAACAATTACTGCAATCTTGGTAGGATCTACTAGCAAGCCTTGTTTTCACACTATATGGCCCAATAGTATCCCAAAATGTGATCTAAAGATGCACTTCTTAATGTTTAGCGATATTTGACACTTCCTGCATCTTTCTAACATCATCCTCAATGCCTCTACATAGTATTTCAACAAATTGTAGACTATCCAATAGTCCAAATATACCTCTAGAAATTGGTGGATGAATTCTTTGAATGTAGCTATGATTGATCTGGAAAATATTGTTGGTGCTTTCTTTAGTCCAAAAGGCATGACTGTGTACTGGTAGGACCCCCATTCTATGGAAAAAGTAGTCTTGTACATGTCTTTTGGGGCTATCTTGATCTGATGGTAGCCTCAGAATCCATCAATGAATGAGTAAGCTTCTTGGCCTCCTACATTCTCCAACACCTCATCTGTGAAAGGGGTAGGGAAAGGGGTCGGCAAGCATCATTCAACTTCCTTAGGTTGACACATATCCTTATCCCTCCCTATTTCTTCTTTTGAATTACCATAGGGCTTACCCATTCAGATTCCTCCACTGGTTCTATGATTCCAGCTTCCAACATCTTGTCAATTTCTACTTTCACTTTTTGCTTATATATTGGGTTTAGTCTATAGGGTCTCTGTCTGACCGGTCTTGCCTCAGGTATGAGAGGGATCTTCATTTCACCTATCTCTCCTGATATGCCTTTCATTTCTGTGAACGTTGTTGGGAACAGGTCGCTATACTTGTGCAGTAACTCTATTATGATTTCTATTGTTTGCTCATCCCAGTAGTCTCCAATGCTGGCCATTTTGGGATTCTCAGTTGTCCCAATGTTGACTTTCTTCACCTTAATCAGCACAACAAATACTTCTGATTCCAAAGGTGGACCTTCCACCTCTCTTTCACCTTCAAGTTTT
>ML799744.1:20558-64696 GCA_009831015.1 Picea engelmannii | reverse complement strand
ACTAGGTATTTGAGAGTTGAATGATCTATAAACATCTTGAAATGTTTTCCCAATAAGTAATGTCTAAACTTCTGAAGTTCATAAACCATAGCTACGCCTTCTCTTTCTGTGGTATTGTAATTATGCTCTGACTCTGACAGTTTTCTGCTAGAAAATGCTATAGGATGGTCCAATTCCCCTGTTCCTGGTTGCACCAGAATATCTCCAAGTTCTATAGTTGATGCATCTACATGCACATGAAATGTCTCTTCCCAATCTAGGGAATAATAGATTGGTGTGGTTACCATCTTCTCTTTTAGAGTGTCCAATCCTCACTGACAATCCTCATTCCACTAAAACTTGCTATCTTTTCTCAATAGTTTCTCCATTGGCGCAGTGATCTGCACATACCCTTTTATGAATTCTTGTAGTATCCAATGTGTCCTAATGTTTCTCTTAACTGATGTACTGATTTTGGTGGTGGTAGATTAACAATTACTGCAATCTTGGTAGGATCTACTAGAAAGCCTTGTTTGCACACTATATGGCCCAATAGTATCCCAAAATGTGATCTAAAGATGCACTTCTTAATGTTTAGCAATATTTGACACTTCCTGCATCTTTCTAACATCATCCTCAATGCCTCTACATAGTATTTCAACAAATTGTAGACTATCCAATAGTCCAGATATACCTCTAGAAACTGGTGGATGAATTCTTTGAATGTAGCTATGATTGATCTGGAAAATATTGTTGGTGCTTTCTTCAGTCCAAAAGGCATGACTGTGTACTGGTAGGACCCCCATTCTATGGAAAAAGTAGTTTTGTACCTGTCTTTTGGGGCTATCTTGATCTGATGGTAGCCTCAGAATCCATCGGTGAATGAGTAAGCTTCTTGGCCTCCTACATTCTCCAACACCTCATCTGTGAAAGGGGTAGGGAAAGGGGTCGGCAAGCATCATTCAACTTCCTTAGGTCGACACATATCCTTATCCCTCCCTGTTTCTTATTTCGAATTACCATAGGGCTTACCCATTCAGATTCCTCCACTGGTTCTATGATTCCAGCTTCCAACATCTTGTCAATTTCTACTTTCACTTTTTGCTTATATATTGGGTTTAGTCTATAGGGTCTCTGTCTGACCAGTCTTGCCTCAGGTATGAGAGGGATCTTCATTTCACCTATCTCTCCTAATATGCCCTTCATTTCTGTGAACGTTGTTGGGAACAGGTCGCTATACTTGCGCAGTAACTCTATTATGATTTCTATTCTTTGCTCATCCCAGTAGTCTCCAATGCTGGCCATTTTGGGATTCTCAGTTGTCCCAATGTTGACTTTCTTCACCTTAATCAGCACAACAAATACTTCTGATTCCAAAGGTGGACCTTCCACCTCTCTTTCACCTTCAAGTTTTGTTATGTGAAAGTTGTGCGGGTCATCTTCATCTAGTGCTTCTTCCTACAGATGGTAGCATGACAATAGTTCTTTTACTCTCTGTCTATTCTGTTGTTGATCTTATGTCATAAGCTCAACTTCTGGTTCTTTAATAAATATCACCCCTCTAATTTATTTGAGTGTTGATTCTATGTTGGGGTTCTCATGTTCAAATGAGAAAGTGACTATAAAATTTTGTTGTAATACTGTCGAGTTTGTAGTTCCTCTACGCAATTCCTGGTCTATGTACCAGTTTGTTGGAATCCCTTCTAATGTGTGAATAAAGTGATGAGGCCATTCCTCTAATGGTGTCATTATCCATAGTGTTCTACACTTCTCCAAGTGTTTTGTTGGTGTCCCCTGTCCATCATATTTCTACAGTTGGTTGCTTCCTTGTTCTATGCCAAATCTGATGCGCAGTAACCACGCACATTGGTACCATTCCTTGACTATCTATTTATGTGCACCCCACCATATTCCAGGTGTTTCCTTGAGTGCTATATACAGAGCTAAGAGCCTCTGATTTTCTAACACTTCATCTTCGTATCTTGTTAAGAATGCTTCTAATTCATTCACCCCATGGAAGCTAGGAGGTTCTCACATTTCTATACCTACCTATCTTACTGCATGATCTATTCATGCGCATCTTCTTGTGGAGACTTCAGGTAACCTCTGCTGCCAATTCTCCAACCCTCTATTTGAGTCTGATGCACATGACGTGATACTTCTCCAACTGAGTATCCCATCTATAGTTGGATTCACATAATCTTTTTCTTGCATGATGGTTTTGTACAACTGGTTAATTTTCTCCAGGTATAAACAAGTGGGTTCTACAAACCTTTCCCCTTTTGATGGATCTAATCATGCAATGACTCTATATTCTCCTGACTCGAATGTCATCTTTCTCATTTTTAAGTTGATTATGGCCTAATTGTCAAACACCCAATCCAATCCAAGCAATGTCAAATAAGGTGTTGTGCCATCCACTATCTTGATCACTTCAAAATTGGCTTTAGTGCGCACTCAATCCAAATCTACTATCACCCCCTTTAGCCTTCCAATTGGTAGAAATCGATGTTGATTTGCTAGTTTTAGCTAAACATGTGAATCTCCTAAGGTGGGATCTCCCATACATTTCTATGTCTTCTTGGGTAACACATTTACTTCGGATCATAAATCCAATATAATATCTCCCATGTTGAAATATCTAATGTTGGTGTCCAGTCTGAATTCTCTGCTTGTTCTCCTCCTTGTATGCATATGATTAATTGTTTTCTATTCTAGATTTCCTTCTGCCTCTGTGCTACATCTTTCTAACATATTATGTAACAATTTCACAGTTGATGGATCATTTATTAGTTTGACACAGGATTGCAGAAAAGCCTTAATCGTTTGTCCTAGGGGTTGTGCTTCATTAGTGTGATCCAGTGATGGAGGCATCTCGTACGTTGGTAATCCCTGAGTATGATGCGCATTTGATGTCGATGCAATGTCTGGCTTCAAGAATTCTTGTTTCGCCTTCTTAAATATCTCCTTTTCATTTTGCACATCAAACTGCTTCTGCGGTTCAAGATTCTTCTTCAACCATTGGTGTTGTACTGGATCTTGTCTTACTGCATCGTTTCCTGTCTTATCTCCTCCACGCATAACTATGTTGATATTTCTTCTATCATCCCTTTCTTTCGCTGAAATCCATTGAACATTCTGGTTGTTCCAATTTCTCTTTTCCTGGATCTTCCCCAATAGTGTGGGACAGTCTTCTGTGCCATGATCTGATGTGTGACAATACAACACGTTGCAGGTGGAAGTGGGAATCCTCTCGCATAGTGTCCTGGTTTTTTATAGTTGTGGCATACCACTGGTCCATTGCCTCTTCCAAAGCCTCCTCTTCCTCTTCCTCCACCTCTGTAGCCATCTCGATCTCCCCACAGTGCATTGTACTGGGGCTTTTGGTTATACTGTGCGGGATTATACTGTGGTTGCATGGTATTGTATTGCGGTTGTGCAGTGTTATATTGTTGCTTCGTAGTATTATACTCCTACTGCGCAATGTTATATGGGGTCGATACTTGGTTAAACTGTGGTGCAACTTTCCCAGTCATCATTTCTTCTTGCACCCTGTAAGCATTTGATGTTCTTTCCCTCATCAGGTCCATGGTCCTACAATCTTTGTCATCATGGCCTATTGACTTGAAAAAGTTGCAATATGAACTCTTAGGTATTGTCTGGTATTTCTACATCATTGGATAGTGATATGGATCATGCCCCCATTTCTTATAGATCTCACACCATAGTCCTCCTCGTGGCAAAGGGTTTGGTAGTAATGTTTCCATGTACTGCGCGAATGTTGGGCGTTCATTCTTATGGTGTCCTTCTGTCCTACATGTGGTACACCAAATGGCTTCTCTTTTGTTCTTACCCCTGTTCTGGTTTAGCTGAAATGTTAAGTTCTTCATATCCTCCTTCAAATCCTCTATGGTTGGATCTATCTTCTGATATTGGTTCTCTTCCAGTTGTAGGGTTTCCTGTAGAGCCTCTACTTGGGTCTGAAACTTCTATTCTTGCAAGGGGTATTTCAAGTGTGGAAGTAGTGAATTGACAAACAGATGCCTATGATGCATATCTGTCATGACATACTTTAGCTTTCCCTTCAATCATTTGAATCTCTGGTCAATCTCCCACACAGATTCTCCTGGTTTCTATCTAATCTCTATCATCTCATTCATGTATTTATCCTCTAAGCTAGGCTTCTGGAATTCATTTATCAATAGATTTTTGATATCTCCAATCGTTTTGGTTGTCCCTAGTGGACTATTTGTAGGTAAGCTCATGTACCAATCCAATGCGCGATCTCTTAGTGTGATGGATAACTACACAATTTTAGTGTCCTCATTTGTGATATGTTTTGCTTCCCATGTCTTTTCACAAATGAACAAGTGCTTCTCAAGTTCTTCTGATGCATCACCTTTGAATTTTGGTAACTTGATGGTGGGATCATGTCCTTCCATACTGAATGTTGAACTACTACCTCCACGCGGTGTAGATACTTGAAAAATGCTTCTTGAAATGGCCCCCCTAGTTGTTGTTCCTTATGTAGATGTACTTCATGTTGTCTTCCTTCTCCCGAAATTCGGTTGCCTAAATGGCGGTGTTCTTATTGGTGTATTAGTCGCACATGGGTTTATGGGTTCCACACTAATACTGATATGGATAGGAGTTTTTCCTTATTATACTTCTCTTGGATCTCTCAGCTTCCTCTCATATGTCACGTGCAGTGTTAGCACCAGAAGTCACTCCTGGATTGCGGCAGGAGTAAGCCTGATACCCATCATTTTTATATGTCACGATAATTGAGTTAAGGTGGTCGAATGGATGCAGACCCAGGAGAATATTTTTTTAACTCATAAAACTAGACTAGGCATGCGCGAGCAGGTGAGGTCCTGATCAAACTTCCGTCAGTGGGTTGAATTTAAGGTGAGAATATGGAAGACCTGGTGAGAAAATGAACGAGACTGCTATGGGCATCCGGCCTTCCAACATCTCGGGGAATAAAAACAGGACACTGAAAATATGCCTAAGCGACACAGTTACAACAACATGGTGATCAAACCTTCATCACAATGTTGCTATAACAACTCGATTGGATCCTCCAATTGCAAGTTACTCAGTGTAAGAAGGAAACAATAGCACAGGAGACTTATTTGAAACTGGTAAAAATATTGTCATGATCAAACATTCATCACAACAACACAATCACCCTCGATTGGATCTTCCAATTCCAAGTGTCTTAAAACAATGTTTACAGAGAGGTGGAAAGAGGTTGAATTTCATTAAACAGGAAGTCTCAGATGCTAATACATAACCAAAGCAACCAGTTCTTCATCAAACTATACAATACGAGAGCCTATCTCAATGGAAAAAATGGAAAAAATGCCTACATATACTCAGACTGGCTCGGACTGTCTAAAGCTGATCATATCACGCATTCAAGGCTTTACATTGATGATCTTCTCTGTTATGTTGTGCATGTAGACATTGGGCAGACTTCCCATGTAGTCGTCTGTCAGACACAATCTCTGTCAGAAAGGACTGACAGTATGCCTCTATGCTTGTCCCTTCGTGGCCTTCTATTTATGGAAGGAGACGACGTTCAACCACCGCCAACTACTTCAATAACTGCTTTCCCGGGATCGGGTAAGGCCCGGTCAATTCTGCACTTGGACAACATGGCGACCCCTCCTTGGCCGTTGTTGCTTCACTGGACTACTACGAGGGGGCCCGGCCTACGAACGCGGACAAGGATTTGATGGGGAGAACGATGGCGCCACAATCCAAAGGTGAGGTGAGGGGTGCTGAGGTGGAAGCACCAGGTGGTGGAGAAACAGGGGCTATGACATCGGATGAGAAGTGCCACGGGAATATGGATAGGACACAGGTGGAAGTGGCATGGATCATGGGAACATAGGTGTCGGGAGATAAGAGGGACAAAGGAGAAGGAGACATGACACCTAGAGCGTGGAGGACAAGTGTGTGGTAGCAAAAGGTAGGAGGGGAGCAAGAGATGCGACAAGGGAATGAGAGAGGAAAAGTGGAGGACACATGTCACCGGGAGGTGAGAGCGGTAAGTGGAGTAGGAAGTGGTAAGGGGTTTTAGAGGAGGCCCACATGAAATTGCCCATTCCGGACCCCCCCCCCTATTAAAGGCAGAACGACGGGGGGGGTCCAAAATTGAATCCCGACCACTGATCTGGTCGCTTAAATCCTGGTCATTGAAACTTGTGCGCCCTCATTCCACAACCCCCCCCATTAAAGACAGAATGGTGGGGGGGTTCGGAATCAGACATTGTCCATAGATCTGGGTGCGCAAATCTTGACCGCCCAGATCCATGCGCCTCTTAAAACATATGCGCTAGATCACTAAGACCCAGGAAAAGTGGGTTTTTGACCCATTTCTTACCCTCTTTTGTGAAAGGGGGGGTCATTTCATAGGGAAAACACCCCCTACATGTTTATGTGATAACACACAGGATTTCCTCAATATGCTCCATAGCCTGAAGATCCTCTACCTCTTCTTCATCACTTGCCAAGCCCTCCCTCGTGGCTATGGCTCTCTTCTTGGTGTTCATATTATATTGGTAGGGTACTCCACTATGTGTTCTTCCAGTTGTTTCCATGATTTGCTTGATCTGGTCTTCCTCCATCATGATTGGGTCCAAGGCCTCCTCCTTATTTCCTTTATCCATTTCTCCTTCTCCTGTGAGTGGTTCCCCCCTTCTCCCAAGCACACAAAGAAGTTTAGTTGTCTGAGGCCATTGCCATTACACCTTTGTTATATAGTAATATCTTAATGGAATTATATAGCGATCTGGTATACCTACCTCAAGGTCCCTTCAAGAACTCTTGCTCTATTGCGCTATAAGACTTCGACATATGTATTGCAAATTTTGTTATAAGTCCTACAACAATGTTGTCTAACTAGAAATCTATTGCACGCGTAAATTTATTGCCATCTTGTTGTAACTGGGTGATCTCTACAGGATTCCACTCTAGTTGTCTGATCCGATTTGTAGGATGGTTGTCTTTCAACCTTAATATCCACTCCTGCAACACATGTGGGAAATCACAGAAAAACACTTCATGCAAGTCGTTGAATACGTACTTGTCCAAATATTTGCACGGTGTTAATTTTGGGTTTTTGTTATATTTCTGCACAAACTCCAGCTCTTTTGTTTTCAACCAACTCTCTATCTCTTCCTTCCTTGGGTTCCACGATCTCGACATCCCCTTTTAGCTCATTCTCTTAACATATTGTCGTTAGATATGGCATTCTTTTGACACTTCTTCATCAGATCTCATTCACTCAGTCCCATCATGTTCCAACCAACTGGCAACAGAACCATTTTTTGGTTTGTTATTCTACTTTATCAGTTATCTACTATGATCTTACCTTATTGTCATAGGTTGACCTAGGTTCATATGTAAAAATCTCCTAACAAAATCCCTCTAAAACTGTCGGCCCCCCTGGTAAACCAGAAGGCAACGCAGCACACAAGGTGTACTGCGCAGTCTCACCCAAGATATCTCTATGGGTTGTTGCAATACTCAGGTGCTTGCAGCCTGGGAATGAGTGGAGATCTGTGGTTGTACTTTGTGATCTTTATTTATTTATTCTAACCTATTGAGTAAAACAGACATTCATATTCATGCGTGTGGGGTATCATATCTAACCAGTTCCTTCATTCATTCATCTAGCATTTAATTCTTAACAAAAATAAATATGCATGCATTCAATCACACAACACAAGCTTTACTGTGGTTCACCCTCTCCTGGGCTATGTCCACAAAGATCTACTCTTAAGCTCTTTATTATGTCTCAGCAATATATCGCGTCATGTGTGTTTACAGTCTTAGATCTTACAATCTCAACAGGCTTCCCAATCCCTGTGAGGCTAACTAGATTGCACCAGGCTCCCCAGCCTGCAATCTAACCCTTGGGAACAAGTTGCTCACTTCTTCTCTAGCTCACCGGCTTACAAAGTGTTGTATTTCTTACAAACCTTACAACTTCTGGACTCTCTCTACCTCCTAGGTACTACTGACCTCTTTTTGTATCTATCCAACTCAAGTACTCCCTTAGGTCCTCTTCTCCCCTTAGCCTCTCTCTCTCTCTCTTTTGGATCCCTAAGTACTACTTATATATTTTCTTGGCGCATCAGCCATTACAATATTTTTCAAAAACCCTAACCCTAATGTAATTAGGTCTCCCTTGCATGCACACCTCGCATGCTTCCCTCACACATGTTTCTTTTACTTCCAGCTATCCTTTCTTCACTTCGTGCTTCTCTCCCCAAAAATAGCATTTTCCCCAGAATGGGTCTACATCCAACACAACACCCATAATTTTATTCAATGCCACATTACCCGAGAATTCAATTGTTATATCCATCCAGTTAATAATTTCCAAATCATGATTGTCAATGGGGGTTCCATGAAATGTGGAGGGAGTTGTAAAAATGTGCATCTACAAATTGGTCAGTACCACCTTAAATATCGCATGTTTTCTATCGACATGGGTGGTTATGAAATTGTAATTGGTGTTGAATGGTTATGCACTCTCGGACCTATCACCATGGATTTCTAGAAATTAACCATGCAATTCCAGCAGGAGGACCAACAACACCAATTCCAAGGCATCATAGCAGGGTCACCAAAGATAATCAATTCCCACCAAATGGAAAAGCTCCTTAGAAAAGGTCATTTTGCCATTATTTCCCAACTTCATTCCATTCAAGCAATTGAGACACCCTTTTTCCATCCTGACATCTAATTTATCCTCTCCCAACACCAAGTTGTCTTTCAAACCCCACAGGGACTTCCCCCTTCTCAAGGTGTCCACGATCATTCCATTCCACTAGTTTCGGGCATTCTTCCTCCAAATGTTCACTCTTATCGTCATCCCTTTGTCCAGAAGAATCAAATTGAGAATATTGTTCAAGAATTGCTAGAAGTCGATGTCATCCACCCCATTACCCATCGCTATTCTTCTCCAATATTCATGGTACTCAAGAAATAAGGTACTTGGTGCATGTGTCCTGATTTTGCACCCTCAACAAACTCACAATCAAATACTAATTTCCCATTCCTGTCATTGATGACCTTTTGGATGAATTAAGTGGTGCTCAATATTTTACCAAACTTGATCTCTACTCTAGCTACCACCGTATTTGTATGAAAGAAGAATACATTCCCAATACTGCATTCAAAAATCATGAGGATCTCTATGAGTTCCTGGTTATGCCATTCATCCTCTATAATGCTACCTCCACTTTTCAAAGTCTCATGAATCATGTATTTGGTCCTTTCCTCTGTCATTTTGTCCTGGTTTTCTTTGATGATATTCTCATCTATAAAAAAAACTTGGCAATCCCATCTTACCCATGTGGATCAAGTTCTACAACTACTATCTCAGTACAAAAAATTTCTTAATTAGTCTAAATGTGCTTTTGGGACCTCTGAAGTTGAGTACCTGGGACATATTGTCGGCAAGGATGGTGCCATGGTGGATCCGAAGAAAATTGAAGTTATGCAGGATTGGTCACGCCCAAAAACTCTTAAAAGTCTATGTGGCTTCCTGGGTTTGACGGGATATTATCACAAGTTTGTTCGTAATTATGGAAAAATCGCAGCTCCCCTCACAACGCTCCTTAAAAAGAATTCTTTCAGTTGGACTCCAGCAACCGACCATTCCTTCTGAGCTTTGAAAGTGGCTATGTTCACTATTCATGTTCTGTCTCTCCCTAACTTCAACAAGACCTTGGTGTTGGAATGTGACGCCTCGGGGAAAGGCATTGGGGCTGTCCTCATGCAAGGTGGTCGACCTTTGGATTTCACCAACAAACAATTTTTCAAGCACCATTTGGGCCAATCCACCTATGAAAAGGAAATGTTGGTTATTACGCATGTTGTGGATCTCTAGCATCGTTATCTATTGGGGCAATGATTCCAAATTAAAATTGATCATAAAAGCCTCAAGTATTTTATGGAACAACAAATTTCTTCCCTGGATCAACAAAAATGGGTAACCAAGATGTTTGGATATGATTATGAGATCATCTACAAAAAAGGAAAAGAAAATGTGGTGGTTGATGCCCTTTCGAGGAAATATGAAGAAGATGAGTCCCTTTTTCCCCTCTCTTTCATTATAGAAAATTGACTTCAGGAGGCTCGTCAGGAATGGTTGCAAGACCCCAAACTTTCCAAATTGATCCAAACACTACAGCAATATCTGCAAGCTTCTCCAAGGTACTTGTAGCACCATGATGAACTTCGTTATAAAGGTCACATGTATTTAAGCAAACAGTCGAACACTAAATCCATCGTGCTCTCTAAGTTTCATGCTTCACCTACGACTGGGCATTCAAGTTTTACCATAACCTATGAAAGGGTCAAACGTTCTTTTTTGTGGGATGGTATGAAACGAGACATCTGCACCTTTGTGCTTGAATGTGATACATGTCAACGCAATAAGGGTGAGACATTCAAAGCTCCAGGAACACTCCATCCTCTTTCGATTGCACCTACTATTTGGACATATATTTCTATGGACTTCATTATTAGCTTACCTAAATCAAGCAATAAGTCAATCATCATGGTAGTAGTGGATCATATTTCCAAATATGCTCATTTTTTTTCTCTTCAACACAAATTCACAACATCCATCGTGGCTCAAATTTTTACAGATAATATCTTCAAACTCCATTTCATGCCTCATTCTATTGTTTCTAACCGTGATCCAACTTTTACCAACACTTTTTGGAAATAATTGTTCCAACTACAGGGAACCCAATTGCATCTCAGCACAACATATCATCCTGAGACTGATGGACAAACTGAAGCAGTCAACAAGTGTTTGGAAACCTATTTGCGGTGTTTTGTGTCTAACAAACAAAATCAGTGGGTTCAGTGGTTACCCTTCATTGAATGGTGGTACAACACTTCTTACCATACTGCCACTCACATGACTCCTTTTGAAGTAGTCTATGGAAAAAATCCACCCTCAATCCTATCATACATGCTCGATGTCTCCAAGGTTCAGCAGGTGGATCAAACTCTTACAGTTTGCATGTCCATAACTCAAAAGAAAATTTGGTCATGGCTCAGAATCACATGAAACAACAAGCAGATCAAGGTCATTCTGAACATGAATTTTCTGAAGGGGAATAGGTATTTATTTGTCTGCAACCTTATAAGAAGCACTAACATCATATCCCACCAACACACTATCAAGGAAGTTTTAGTTCAGTGGAAGGACACACAACCAGAAGATCCCACTTAGGAGTCGTCTACCATTTTGCAGCAATTTCCTCATCTCAAGCCTTGAGGACAAGGATGTTTTTGAGGGGGAGGGAATGTTAGGGAACTAACCTCCCTAACCCCTCATGTAGGTATAATAATATATAGTCCATGTAATAAAGGTCGATATTAATAAATAAGGCCTAGTAATAAGGTGGATAAGTCAAATGTAAGAAGACCTAATAGAAGCTTCCGCTTCTAGAACGATCTTCCTATAGATTGTTCTTTTGGTAGATAGATTTAGTATAAATAGGAGTCGATGGCATGAGAAGTTTTTTCTTGAGAATTATTGTAATAGAGAATTTCTCTGTTGGAGGTTTCTCCCTTGAAGAGGCAAGTGAACATTGCTCTCGTTTCAATAAAGGTATCATTTTGGTGTGTTATTCTCTACATTTTGTTGTTTTGTTGGTAATTTTTGTGATATTCTTGTTTCTGCTCAACATAACATAACCATGTGCATAATAAAAAACAAGTGCGTTGGATGCTTTTATGGTTTTGAGTTTTTTTGGATTTGCTTCATGGTAAAGAGTTTTGTCAAGTCTTTTGGTTTCTAGATTGCTCTCGCAATCTATTTTATAATATGAAGGCCTTAGTTTAAGAACTATAATTTCTTTCTCCCTTGCATTTCCATTTTTAAAGAAAAAAGAAAAAGTTGTTTTTGTTCTTTCAAGTTTTTCTTTTTCTTTGTTTGCAAGAAGTCAAATAAGAAGAGTTTTGCTTTTTAGATTAGTTTCTTCCTACAATTTTTGTCTTCTTCATAACTCAAAAGGAAAAAGAATAAGTCTTAGTTGTAACATATTTTTCTTCCTCCGACATTCATTGGCGTCTAGGGTTTCTTGTTTTCTGTCAGTAGCAATTTTCAGTTTAAAAAAATAAAAACCAAAGTTGTGTCTCTTTCAAAAGGTTGCATTGCATTTTCCCTGAAAAAGAAAAGTTGGATTGCATATGTGAAAAGGAAAATAATTGCATTGAAATTCAAAAAGACTGCATCAAAGTGTTCATAAATGCTCATTTTCTCTTTAAGGACAATTTTTTTTTCATAAAGACAACAATGTTCTTATAGTGTTTCCTTTCTATAGTGTCATAAAACACTATTACATTGCACGATCATACCTATTGTGTAATAGCAACCCATAAAATCAACACTAAATTTAAAATTTACTAGACTTTTGTTTCTAGGGTTCATCAACTAGTCTAGGTTTAGGGCTTGGAATAGGTTGGAGAGTTAACTCTCCAAGATTGTTAATCGAACATAGGAGCTTGACTTAGGGAGTGTAAAAATACAATTGTTGTATAGATGTGGCCAGAAAACTCCTCTAACACAAAATTTAAATATGAGGTCACATATGGGTAAGTGGTGGAGATTACCCTTTCAATACTTGTCCAAGCGTTTATGGATTGTTGTGTATATGGGGGTTCCTTAAGTACCATTTGTCCCCATGTGGTGCTGGTTCTTTTGGGGCTTCAAGCATAGTTACCCTACACATATGTACGATCTCAACTATCAATCGTTCCTTCAGATGTTGACTACGAGTTGGTATCTTTAGTTGACATTCCTAGGTATCACAGAGGTGACTACGGGGGGCTTCTCATGGTACCTAAGGCAGATGTTGCATCACACTTTCAATACCCCTAGAGGGTACCTCATGTTCATGAGGGATACTTGCACCAGGTAGGGCTATTACATGGAGGTCAGGGTAACTACTTCTCACTCCTTCGTTCTTCGGTCTTGGGACTTAATCAACCCTTGTTGATTTCTAGAAGGTATTTTTCCTCTGTTTACTTGTGTTGTTGCATTTAGGACTTTTAGTGGTGTCCTCTTTGTTCTTATTCATCCTCAGGGTGTATTTTTATATTCATTTTGAATCATTGACTTAAGGTGGAAGACTAATCACTTCGCTAGTCCTAAAGGATTCAAGGCCTTTCATTGGAAAGGGTGCAACCTCCACCACCTCCTCAAAGGCGCTAATTGGACAAAACTAGTTCTTTTCAGTCAGTAGGTTCTTCTGAGTTAGTTGAGCCAAACATTGTATATCCAAACACTTATGTGCCAAAAGTTACTAGGTTTGTGGATATTGAAGATGAAGGCTTTGTTAGGAAGTACAACCCTCCTTTAACTAGACCTCACAATCCATTTCTCCTGCAGATTCTGACTTCTTCGAAGCCATATTACATTGCTATTTTTCCTCTTTGGTGGTCTGTCATGAACTGTCTTGGTGATGCGTCAGAGTCTGGGGGTCCTCATACCCCCGCTTTGGCTACAGTTGAGGTGGGATCTTGCCTCCTCACTCAACTACCCAAATAGAAAATGTAACTCAGGTTGCAATGACTATGTCAGTTAGTATCTCCATGCCTCTGATTATTGGGTTTACTAAGCCTTTGAGTGTGACTTTGTCATAGTCGTTTGTTTTGAATGCATTTTTGTTTGGAATGTTGACTATGGGTATGCCCTATGTCTCGATCAGTTCTAACCCAATCTTTTCCAATCCTAGTAGCAGTGCAAGGATTTTTTCAACTCCTTTGAAAGGTGTCCCATGGGGCGGGGGTCATATCCCCCCATCATTTCCTTCGCTTGGAAGTGGAGATTTTCCATCTCATGGGCCCGTTTCAATTCACTCTCATAGAAGTCACCATGAAATGATATATTGAGTTGCAGGGATCATCATTTCACAATTTCCACGATCTTGCGATAGTATTTCTAAACCACTTCCAATTGTCGGTCTGGTATGAGGCCAGCACAAAAAAAAATTCTACGCTTAGGCATGACAAAGCAACCCATATCTCCAATCACATTCAGGAGTGGTAGAGATAGAAGAGGATGATTGAGGCTACAATTTCGCGAGAGTTCCTCTTGGAGTGGTTTTTGAAGTCCTTATTGTCGTATATCTCCAAGGATGTCTCTACTTCAGGAGTAACCACTGAACATGAAGCCATATTCAAGGCCCAACATCTAGATTTGATTTATTCTCAGTCTAGGATCATACACAAAAATTTTATCGATGCGTTGAGGTCAATTATTGACCCTCAAAAGCCCAAGTCTAGACCACATACTGATGGAATTATTGGTTCTATCAAAAACGCTATCGCAGATGTGGTCACTAACTAGATAAAGCAAATATCAATTTAGCAAACTATGATCGCTCTCGACCTCCAGTCGTTGAATGTACATTTTGTGCAAATGACAAATCCAAATGGTTCCTAGTAACCCAGAGGAAAGAAGAATATCAATAAGAGTAAGAAAGGATGGGGGAACAATACCAACACTAAACTTGGTAATAATGTTGGAGGGGTGAAGAAAGATAAGAAGATTGTGAAGTTTCCTTGTAAACTTTGTAAATATGATCACGTTACACATCAATGCCCCAATATGGAAGAAGCCCAAAGGTTGTTACCATAGAAACAACCTATTGTGATGACTAACTTGTTCTTGTAAGGTCAACATATGATTACGTTCTCTTCTGGTAGTTTAGGAAATGAGCAAGGGGGCACCCAAGGTGCACCCTCCCCAAATGGAACTCAATTGTTCATCCATATGATGGGATCAGAAATTTACGTATTGACGAGGGTCCATGATTACGATAACCCTAAGTCAACATTAAAAGGAAAGAGTCTCTTGACCCATGAAATTCTCTCCATATAGAGAAGCCTATGGGGGATTCAATGTCGCATATATCGAAAGGTGTGTATAAGCGTTCATCGCACAATCCAAATGCTAGAGCCATGATGAACTATTCGAATGTTGATGATTTAGCTCAGACGCCATGTGTGATGTTGGCCTTATAGGTTCTCTAGAGTTTCCCTTCGCAATGGAGCACATTGTTTTCTGCAATCAAGGCTATGAATTGTTCTAGCTCGCAAGTTATCAGGTTTGACACCACAGACGTCAAGCCTAACCTTCCCTATCATGTTTCCTTCCAAATCTAGATGGTTTATTTCATGAAAACTATTGGGAGGGCAGTCGTTGATGAAGGTGAATTGATGTGCATTATGTATTTATCTTGTTGGCAAGCCATTGGCTCCCATGATCTCGCTCATTCTACTACCTTTCTTACAACGTTCGATGGATGGTATTTTTGACTGTATGGGATTATTTCCTTCTTTCCAGTCTAGTTGGGAGGTAAAATCATTACTGTGGAAGTGGAATTTATCGACGCTTTTCTCGACTACAACCTCTTGTTAGGATGTAGCTGTACTTATGCCATGATGACAATGGTATCCTTGATCTTCCGAGTACTATGTTTCCCTCATGAAGGGAAGATCATGACTATTGATCAAATGTCATTTACACGTAATGATTCAGTTGCATCCATGGGATCTACTGTCCCGTTAGTTGGTAGTTCCCATATGACCACTCAGAGTATGGGTTCTAGGTTTTTATCCTTTGTTAATGGGAACATTTAACTTCGTGGCACCCATATCTTATGTTAACTTTGTTTCGACGTGTTCTAATCAACCAATTTTGTCGGTTACCATGTCCTAGGTGTGTCATTTTCGTACATATTATTTCAAGGACCCATGGATTCTACCTTCTCCATCGAATTCGGTGGAAGGTCTTTAGCATGTCGGGATGGTTATGTCATTGTTTACAACAAAGATAGCTTATCAAGCAATTCAACATGCCATTATAGACATTGGTCCAACTCCTTCTTGGATAGAGAAGTCATATTATTTTACCAATCACGTGTAGGTTGTGAACTCTTCTAACTCTCTTGATTTTCTAGACATCGTATTGCCTCCCGATGAGGCTATTATGGAGGCAATAAATGGGTCGGAGAGGCCTTGGGAGGACTTGCACCATGGATCATACTTCCTCCCGGAGCTTGATAGGATAGAGAGCAGAGAGTTTTGATCAACCTTGATAAGAGATAGTGATTGACCCATGAATCCCTTGGAAACACACAGAGTGTATGCTGAGGGAAACATGGTGAACATATCGAAAACAATCCCAATCAACATCTTTCATAACCCTAATGTCGTCAAAAACATGTTCATAGGGGAGGATTATTCTTCGAACAAGGTTTGCATTTATGTTGATCCATTTAAAGATTTTTGCGACATTTTTGATTGGTCATATGAGGAAATGCCAGACATAGATCCTTGAATTGTTGAATATGAGGTTAAAATGTACGAAAATTCAAAGATTGTTCGACAAAAGCTTCAACCCATGAATCATAGAAAGGAAACAACAATTAAGGATGAGGTGGAATAGTTGCTCAAAGCTAGCTTTATCTACCTTGTTCTCCTTATTGAATGGGTATCCAATCCCGTTTCAATAAACAAGAAGAAGGGAACAATCTGAGTCTACATGGACTATTTAAAACTGAATAAGGCTTGTCCCAAGGAGTCAGTGAAGGTATGAAAGAGACATCACCATTCATTAATAATTTGATCACCATTCAATGGACTTAAATTTGTCTCCTCTCAATGTGAATTATAAGAGGAAGAGTCTGAGAATTTAATTACCATACCCTTTGCTATCAAAAACCTGGATGTCTTCAAGCTACTCGACTGACAAACATAACAATAATAACAACTTATATGAGTATGTTTTCTTCTTTCTTAATGACATTATTTCACTTGTTATTTTTTCCCAAATTTTATTTTCATGAGATTACTCAAATTTGAACTAGGTAACTTATATTGCATCAATTTGTACATGTTCTTCCCACTTAAATTGGAAGTATAATTTCATCTTAGCCAATAATTTTTTTTTAGTTATGTAGAATTGAAAACAAGTTGTAGTCCAAGACCAAATCCTTGCCACTGTGACCTAAGCTTCTCTGAAAAATTTACATTGAATAAACAAATGTATGATGGTCTTCTCCTTTTGTGCATAAAAGGAAATGCCATGAGTTATTGAATCATTTTTTCACCAGGCTCATAATTTAGTAACTTCTTACACAAAATCGAACAATGTTGTTCTTCAATAGCTTATGGAAAAACTTTGAGAAGTGGAAGGAATTTTGGTTGGGCTCTCTAACCAAATTGAAGAAAGGTTCAGTTACTTCGAGGATGGTCTATTTGCACTAGTATGCAGAATGGGTGACATGGAGGTAGATTTCCTTCACTCGCGTGACCCCGGACCAACTCAACGCTCAACCTCGGACTCTATTAATCTTGGAAGACTAGTTCCAAATGTTGGCACTGCGGAAAAAAACCCTAGGAGCTATGACAGAGGAACAACACCAATGGATATCGAAGAACAACCTCCTAATCATTCGCAGAACTCTACAATTTAGGATATATCCTCTAATATGTCTTGAATTTTTTTCAAAATTTGGTGGTGCCTTGGGTAGTATTTGCATAAAACAAATGGTTAAATTCCCCCTAGGAAATCCTTTTTTGACACTATTACTTCTACACAACCCCATTAATATATATACTGGTTCAGTTTGTGTTAAAAAAAAAAAAAATCTCGCACAAGTGAAGCAACCTGAAACATATGGCTCTACGTAAATTTCATCAGCAATCACAACTTTCACAACAACTCATCATCAGAGTTGGATAGGAAAAATTGGATTGACATATCATAGTTTCTATATTATAGGAATTCATTGGTTTCCTTTGTTTAATTTTATGAATTTTAATTTTATACATTGGATTTGATGGTGGTCAATGAGTCGCATTTAGAGAGATGCTTATATGTGTCTAAGATATTGCATAACATAGTCTAGTGTGATTTTTGTTTGAGATAGTATGGTTTCAAGTATTGTTTTCTTGGTTCGAAGTATTGTAAGTACTACATGCAAAAATCAATAGAGTCCCTAATATGAACCCTAAATGGGAGGTATAAAGGCATGAGCATTGAGGAGGTTACCATGTTGGTTTTAAATGCCCTATTGAATGTCTGTGCCTGTAACCTAATCTCAAAGGGATAAATTTTGAGCATTTTATGGGGAGATTTATCTACTTGTGATGGTTCAAAATGGGGAATGAGGGGCCTCAAGGGATTTCTTATGGTTTGGTTTTAATGGCTTCAATAACAAAGAATAAAATTGGATATTTCTATAATTGACCGAGCCTCAAAGGACAAAAATATATCAAAGTGAAACTATAATTAGGTCGGCCTTAAAAGATAAAATAAATTCACTTACACTAGTTTTAGGTGTCATTTATTCTTCTCCTTGTGGGCTAGTTCTTGGAGTAGGTGGGATCCTACTCACGTGCTAGTTATCGGTGTAGGTCAGATCCTCGTCATGGGATTGGATAGTTTGATGGTGTCTCTGTCAAAAGGGGTATGTTGGTCCACTATGGGCTCCTCCTCATGGGGTCAATTAGTTCTCGAGACAGGTGCGTTCCTCCTCATAGTTTTGACTAGTTCAGTGGGGTCATTGTCAAAAGGAGTCCACTGGTTGGCTTGATGGGGTTTGTTCACACATAGGCTCTAATTAGTTTTTATATGTTATATGTTAACACAGACACACACATATATACACACTTTATTAAATTTATTATTATTTTCTTAGCAAAACTAAGGCCCATGAACGAGTCCCTAAATGAGGCCTTTAATGGAGGAAGCAAAGGACCTGAACCATGGTATAGACTTTACAAGTGAAAAGTTTTTGTGATAAGAGTATTATGTGTGTGATGTTAAGGACTTGGAACAATGTGATTGCTTCTTGTGACCAAACACATGGTTTGGATATGAAAACTATGGATTTAGGCCATAATCCATGGATATTGGTATGAGTGGCCATGCACATAAACCACATTACAAGCCCTATAGAAGGAACATTTTCTAAATTTTCAAGAACTAACAATAATGAAAATGGTTTATGTGGCTAAACACATGGTATTTTTATGAATGTCTTTGATCAATACATGTAATCATCGTCATTCTATATAGGATATTAATAAATTGTATATGTATCATAACTTAAAAAAAAAATCTTCTAGTAATCAACCATGACTAGGGGTATCCATTCTACCAACCACCCAAAATGTGAACGTGGCCCCAAATATATTAAATGGATGGCCTATGTAGGTATGCCAATCTATCAAGAAAAATGTCTCGAGAGTGATTTTAACCGTAGTTAGTGGAGTAATAAATCCCCTTATTTAACAACTAAAATAGCCCTTTTTTTTACCAAACTTGGGATTTAGAGCTAGAAAGCAAGAATCTATCCCCTAATCCATGATTTTAGGTTTTAAAATCCACATTGTATAAGAGACTTAAACCACAATATATACCTTATAATTGGAATATCTCCCTACAAGAGGAATTAGATCCCAACTTTAATAGCCCCAAGGGTTAGCTCAAGCGGCCATGAGCCATACATGAGATCTCTCTCTTGAGTTGGGGAGGTCACATGTTTGATTTTCTTGATCCCTTGGAGTTAGGTGCTTGGAAATTAGGCACTAATAGTTTACCTTGGTTACCACTTATCAATGAAAGAGAAGTCTCTAGGAGATTTTCCATGCATGGTTATATGGGAAAAAGGTCCCAACTTCAATGATTGAATTCAACAAGAATGGCTATTATGGCACAAACCATAGCTTGGGGAAAAAAACCATGGATTTATCCCTTAATTGATTATTTTGGGGTTTCAAATCCACGGACCAGGCCCTATACCATTATGCAAACTCTACAAGTGGAATTTTTCCCTATGAGAGGAAGAGGTTCCCAATTTTAAGGACTAGGTGAAATATGAATACTTCTTGTGGTGAAACCCATATTTTGAAGTTGAAAATTGGGGATTTATTCATTGGTCCTTGAGTTTTACGCTCTAAGGCCATGCACAGTGCCTAAAAACATGATGTAAGTGGAATCCTTTCCACACATGAGCATTTAAGGACACATTTCAAGGACTACGCATGATAGGATGGTTATTAAGTCATTAACAATGGCATAGAGCCATAAACAATATTGAATTGAGCACCTAACTTATCTATAACTAATATGGATATTCCACTAGAACAGTTCGTCACATTAGATCTGATAAATAACTGAAATCTTTATTATTGAGGTTATTTTTCCTTTAGATTTACAGAATATTTAGTTAGCGTTTTTTTTGCTTATGCATGAAATAGATAAAATGCAGAAAATAGAGAACAGTAAAATACAATCACACCATCCACAAATAAACACAAGATATGACATGGGAAACCCAATATGGGAGAAAACCCAACCAGAAGGTGAGGTTGTTATGCTCTCTTTTCTCTGGTATAGAAATGGTGCAAGTACAAAGAAAGAGACACTCTTTGTGGAGTTGCCTTTGACCTGTGGCCTGTATGGATACTACATAATCTCTCCTCTTCTATTATTCTCACAGAATACCACTCTTAGATTTTTTGTTTAGCTATGGTACAAGATACAATGAAATAGAATGGAACCTCTTCTCCTCCTAGTGGCTCGGTATTTAACATAGCCTAATATCCATCTAGGGGTAGGATTTTGACTTCCTCAACCCTCAATTGTGATAGGGTTTTGGACCTTCTAGAATATTCTTGAAATTACATACGTGAATAGACCCATATGTGTGAGTAACGGGGGCTGACATGGAATCCTCTAGTACCATGGTGGTCAACATGATAGGTCAACTTGCGGGAGGCATAATGTTTTCATACGAAATCTGATTAACGCACGATCTGCACCGTTGGAAAGGTCTTTAATGCATCAAATGGATCTTGAAGGTTCCGAACCCCAATTTTCCAAACTGGGACTTTCCACTAAAATGGCCTTGCAAGATGAATCCTCCAATTTTTTCCACTCTGAAAGGATCGAGATAGATGACAAAAAATATAATGAGCAAATCTAGATCACACCTCCCCATTTAGGGAGGCTTTTGGTCCCCAAAAGCTTTACTGAATGAGGTGAGGAAATTATTCCTCTACCTTATCCCTGGAGTACCACTTTGCTTTGCCTGGAATTTTTCCTTTCAACCCAATCTGCCAAAGGTCATGTTGACCCTGTCTTGTAGTTCTGGACTGCTTCTGTAAAAAAATTTCCTCTGCCAACTCTGCCTGAGCATCTAGTGCTAAGTCCTCTATGGAAGGTAGGAGCTGCTCCTCCTCCTGATCAACCATGGAAGGCTCATAGAGTTTGAGATTATCCACATTCACTATTGACTAAATGTGCATGTATGGGGGTAGATTGAGTCTGTAGATGTTATCTCTCGTCTTTTCCAATACCTCAAAAGGACCATATTGCAAAGCCCTGATCTTCTTAACAGGACCCCATAGCCTTTCCTTATTCATTTTTAACCATACTCTGTCACCCACTCTAAATTTTCTCCCTGTTTTGTGCTAGTCATGCCTAGCCTTGTACTTTTCATGTGACTTCTTTAGTGTCTCTTGTACTTGCAAATGGATCTACCTGTTCTTCTCAATTTTTTTTTTTGCTTTTAATGCATCTTTTGTGAGGTCCTCCCTCACTCCTCCTTCTTGTCCATAGACAACATCTTAGGGGGAAGGTGGAAAATACCCAAAGCAAGTTTTAGAACGTGACTTACCAGTAGAAGTGTGGATTGCTCTGTTATAATAATGTTGTATAAAGATCAAGTTTTCATCCTAGGTATTCAGATGCTTATGATTGTAACCCCTCAAAAGATGCTCCAAAGTCCTTTTGACTACCTTTGTCTGCCCATCTGTTTGTGGATGGAATGTTGTAGACATGTTCAACTTAGTGTCCATCTTCTCCCATAATGTAGTCCAAAATAAACTGAGAACTCTGGTATCCCTATCTGAGATGATGCTCCTTGGTATCCCAAAGTGCACCCATACAAGTTCAAAGAAAAAGTTTGTTGCTTCCTATCCCTTGATGGTCTTTTTACAAGGCATGAGAATGAAGATTTTGATGAACATGTCAACTACCACAAATAAATAGTCATGTCCCTTCTGTGTGGTTGGTAAACCTCTTACAAAATCCATGGAAATTCCTTCCCAAGATCGAGTGGGTACATGTAAGGGATGGTATTGACCTTGCTTCATGTTGTTGGGCTTGCTAGTACAACAAATTATACATCCTCTAATATATCGCACTACATCTTCTTGCATTTTGGGCCAATACACATACCTCTATAAGTTGGAAAATGTCTTCCCAACACCAAAATGTCCTGCAACCTTAGAGGTGTGAGCCTCTCTGATAAGTTGCATTCGTTCACCTTTAGGAACACTGAGATACTTGTAGAATAAACCATTTTGGAAACGATAGTCAACCTTTTCGTCACCTTCTTATATATGAACTTGGCCCCGTAGCTACTAAAACACCTCCTTAAAGTCCTCATCTTATGTGTATGCATCATGGGTAAAAGGCTCCATGTGCATCAAAGTTCCCAAAGTTGTAATCTTGGATGTGGGTGGCCATGAAAGCATGTCTACCAACTTATTTGTGATGCCCTTCTTATACTTTATGACCAAATGAAATTGATGTAAAAAATCCATCCACTTGTAATGCCTAGTTTGTTGTAGCTTACTTTGGGCCTACAAAGACTGTAGTGGTTGGTGATCTGTGTGGATGATGGTCTCCTTTCCCATTATATAGTGCTTCCACTTTTTGACAGCTTGTACCAAGGCATAGAGCTCCTTGTCATAGGTAGGGTAGTTGAGAAATGATGCAGGAGCATCACTCCATCTCAGCACGCGCCAGCTAATCAACATGCGTAGTGTGCATTCAAGAAAGGAGAGGCGTCGCCCTCTCATTTTTGCCTTGAGAATCCAAGACGAGATCCAGGCATTTATTGAAGACAAGATGGAAGGAGAAAAATCGTGCTTTAGCACAAGCTGGAGATAAGGTCATCATTAATAGGTTGATGACAGAATGGATCTACGTCCGATTTGGAGCAGAATTGCTATCATTGTAATTTGGCCTTTCGATAAGCATTAAGGATGGTGATTTGACACCATTTGTTAGCTTGCGAGGGAAGCTCGTAGAGTCCCTCTTGTATAAATTGATGTATTATTGCTAAGTAGAGGTTAGATAGGCTGGGTTAGACAAGTCGGAGAGGATAGACAAGCCAAGTTGTAAGGAGAGATACAGAGAGCCGAGACTCAGTTGTAGCTCGGACTCCCCCATTGTAATTTGGCATTCCATCATTAATAGAAAACGACAGTTTTTCCTCTTTTATCTTTCTGTTCAATGGATGTTGTGTTATGAATGTCATTTGCATGCTTGTGAATTGTAGATGGATGTTAGAAATCGTCTGTAGGGATAATGATACAGTTTCCTATCCAAGAGTGTGTTAAGTTAAGTCTGGTTCTGTAGGCTAAGTGCAAGGAGTGCACGATAGAGTAGAGAAACTTTGTGATCCGACACAAGGAGTGCGTATCTGAACTCAGTGGAGTCATAAGAGAAGCTGTTAGGAGGGCACACCAGATTAATTTACAGACTCAGGCATACATTTCAATGTGATTACGTCCCTTGAAAATAAAGACTGTGTGGAGAGAGGCACATCGCAGAGTTACTGAACACTCTGGAATACTCTTCCAGGAGGGCATCGAGCTTGCGTGAGCATACCCAAGAACTACATGACTGAAGGTGTAGAGGAGTCCCAAAATTGCTGAACATTCTAATGAAGGAAGGCTTTGCAAGCAATGCATCGACAAAGGAAAGGATACGCCTTAAACCTTTCCATAAGGCCAAGAGAGAAGCCATCGACGAACTGAGTCAACCACAAGGAGTGCGCCTAAGGTGTAGTGAATTCGCCTTATAAGATCAGGAGGAAGGGTGAGAAGTTGCCAGGAGGGCACGAGAAGCTTGCAGAGGAGCTTGAAACCTTGGAGGTTTTTCAAGCCGAGCAAAGTCGCACAGATTTCTGCAAGGAGTGCAGAAAGAGGCCTTCGAGAACAACCAAAGTCTCGAAAGGTGAAATTGCGCTAAGTGTGCAAAGGAGTCAAGGAATTGTCGAAGTCTAGAAGACGGAGAAGTCACCCATCGTCAAGGAGGAGACAGGTGGCCGGAGATCGATAGGTTCGGGAGAAAGAACTTCAGAAGGTTTGTCAGGAGCAAGCATAGGATCTTAGCGAAGTCGCGAAGAGAAATTTCAAATCCAGGTCATTGAATCTGGAAGGATGCATGGAAAAGGATCAACGCATCGTTGATTCACGATCGGAAGAAGCAGAGTTGAGAAGAGACAGGACTCACAAAGTTCGAACTCGCAATTCGATCATAGCCGTTGATTGTGGGAAGAACAAGGACCAGAGACCTGGTCCCAAATCATTCTCCGATTCAGAGATCGGGGAAGGAGGAGGAAGCAGCTCATGAAAGTGTCGAAGTACGGGGTCACGAAAGGAGTTGGCCCATGGTCGTAGCCTATGGTCACATCAAGGGAGGATCTTAGCATCGAGAGCTAAAGAAGTCGGTGTAAGAGCTGAAAGCACCAAGAAGAGGGTCCGTAGGTGCCACATTGCGTGTGCCGAGGAATTGGAAAAAGGCCTGTGTCAAGTTAAATCAGGTTCATCGGGAGCCCAACGAGTCATTCAACTCGATGACTTGAATGATCCTAGACCGGGAGGTTGTGCCATCCCCTTAGCAGGAAGGGAGGGGGTTTTCACCAAGAGTGGTATCAGAGCTTAATTTCTTCTGCAGAGTGTGGGAGAAGGGAGAAAAAAGAGATAGTATGATACCAAGAGTGGTATCAGATCTTAATTTCGTCTGCAGAGTGTGGGCGAAGGGAGGAAAAAGAGATAGTCTGATACCAAGAGTGGTATTAGAGCTTAATTTCGTCTGCAGAGTGTGGGCGAAGGGAGGAAAAATAGATAGTCTGATACCAAGAGTGGTATCAGAGCTTAATTTTTTCTGCAGAGTGTGGGAGAAGGAAGGTGAAAGAGATAGTTGAGTGGTATTAGAGGCTCGATTTTGCCTGTAGATAGCAGGTGAAGAAGGAGAGGATGCATTATTAATTTATGTAAGCCAGGGAGACAGAGTGTGATGCTCTATTGGATCTATTACAAGGTGTAAAATGGATGGTGAGCAGCCAGGTAGGCTGTAGACAAGGCAAGATGGCCATCAACGGTTGTAAGCATGATCGGGGAGAAGTCCATTTGCAGAAGAGAAAGGTGGATATGGACAAGAGCTCAATGAAATTTGAGCGCAGATGGAGAGGCTAGCATTCAATATGTAGCAGGATTCAAAGGTACACTGGAGGTATGAATGGCCTTTGAAGAGGACGACCAGATGGCCTTTTTAGAAGTTGTTGGCCAGGAGGCAACAACAGATGATAAAGAGGTGGTTGAGGCATGTTGAAACCCTCAGTCATAAGGGAAAGAGATCTGGAAAGAATCTCATATACTGCTAGGTGGGCAGGAGAGACATCCCAGATTGCTAGGTGGGCAAGGGAGAAGAGATGAGCTTAGTAGAGAGTTCATTGACAGATGAAGAGGAGGCAGGAGAGAGACCTCACTCAGATGGAGATTCACGCAAAACTGTGAGTCACGTGAATGAAGATGATGAGAAGTTACAAACTTCTGTCACATAGAAGGAGGGTTAGAAGACTGTTATGGTCATTGGAGGAGTCGAGATATTCCTACCAAGCGGTCGAGGAGAGGCTAGCACAGATGTTGCAGAGGCGACATAAGGACAACTAGTAGAGATTGTCATGGAGGAAACGAAACAGATACTGATGTCTGTCCCAACAGAAGAAGAACGCCCAGTTGAGTTATTCACTCAATGGGAATTGGAGTTGAAGGCACTGGAGGATTGGTTGGGAAATCCAGAACCAAAAGGTGGTTTCTGAGGAATAGCCATGACGAAGGAGATACACCAGCACGAGTCATTATTGGAGGAAGTTGGAATGGGAACAACCGAAGGACGGGCAAAAGCAAAGCTATCAGGAGAAGTCGTAGTTGAGCAACAATTCAATGATGAGGAGCCTATAGGGGTGAAGACTGCAGCAGAGTGGAAAGCTAAGGCCACAAAGGAAGAAGATATCTTGGGAAGTCAATGTGATTTTCCCATCAACACGGAGTGAGTGCAACGAGCTAGTTTGCAACAGAAGAACCAGTCGATCGAGCAGCTGGACAAGGTGATCGAGGAGATGAGAAAGACAATGTTAAGGTCAGCAACAGAATCGGTCAGCACAAGGATGTTGGATGAAAGGAAGCCTACACGAGCAGCAGGGATGATGCAAGAGTAGAAGCAGCGGAGCAGAGGAGCTGAGAGACAGCTCCAAGAGAAAGTTTGGGATACAGGTGGATTTCAGCCACGTTGGAGAGCTAATGAGTAGGAGCTCATGATTTTTTCCATTGTGGAGTATGATGTAGGATCATCGCTCCATCTCAGCATGCACCAGCTAATCAACACGCATGGTGCACATTCAAGAAAGGAGAGGCGTCGCCCTCTCATTTTTTCCTCGAGAATCCAAGACGAGATCCAGACATTTATTGAAGACAAGATGGAAGGAGCAAAATCGTGCTTTCGCACAAGATGGAGATAAGTTCGCCATTAATAGACTAACGACAGAATGGATCTACGTTCGATTTGGAGCAGAATTGCCATCATTGTAATTTGGCCTTTCGATAAGCATTAGAGATGGTGATTTGACACCATTTGTTAGTTTGCGAGGGAAGCTCGTAGAGCCCCTCTTATATAAATTGATGTATTGTTGCTAAGTAGAGGTTAGATAGGCTGGGTTAGACAAGTCTAAGAGGATAGACAAGTCAGGTTGTAAGGAGAGATACAAAGAGTCGAGACTTGGCTGCAGCTTGGACTCCCCCGTTGTAATTTGGCATTCCACCATTAATAGAAAGCGACAACTTTTCCTCTTTTATCTTTCTGTTCAATGGATGTTGTGTTATGAATGTCATTTGCATGCTTGTGAATTGTATATGGATGTTAGAAATCATCTGCAGGGATAGTGATACAATTTCAATCTGAGAGTGTGTTAAGTTAAGTTTGGTTCTCTGGGCTAAGTGAAAGTAGTGCGCGACAGAGTAGAGAAACTCTGTGAGCCGACGCAAGGAGTGTGTATCTAAACTCAATGGAGTCAGAAGAGAAGCTGCTAGGAGGGCACACCAGATTAATTTACAGACTCAAGGAGAAATTTCAAGGTGGTTACGTCCCTTAAAAATAAAGACTGTGTGGAGAGAGGCACAACGTAGAGTTACTGAACACTCTGGAATACTCTGCCAGGAGGGCATAGAGATTGTGTGATCATACCCAGGAACTACACGACTAAAGGTGTAGAGGAGTCCTAGAATTTCTGAACATTCTAGTGAAGGAAGGCTTTGCAAGTAGTGCATCGACAAAGGAAAGGAGACGCCTTAAACCTTTCCATAAGGCCAAGGGAGAAGTTGTTGAATAACTGAGTCAAGCGCAAGGAGTGCACCTAAGGTGTAGTGAATTCACCTTATAAGCTTAGGGGGAAGGGCGAGAAGTTTCCAGGAGGGCATGAGAAGCTCGCAGAGGAACTTGAAACCTTGGAGGTTTTTCAAGCCGAGCAAAGTCCCAGGAAAGTTGCACAGATTTCTGCAAGGAGTGTAGAAAAAGGCCTTCAAGGACAACCAAAGTCTCGAAAGGTGAAATTGCACTAAGTGTGCAAAGGATTCGAGGAATTTCTGAAATCCAGAAGACAGAGAAGTCACCCATCGTCGAGGAGGAGACAGGTGGTAGGAGATCGAGAGGTTCAGGAGAAATAACTTCGAAAGGTTTGTCAGGACCAAGCATAGGATCTTCGCGAAGTCGCGAAGAGTGATTTCAAATCCAGGCCGTTGAATCTGGAAGGACGCCTGGCAAAGGATCAATGCATCGCTGATTTGTGATTGAAATAAGAAGAGTCGAGAAGATACAGGACTCGTGAAGTCTGAACTCGCGATTCGATCACAGTCGTTGATCGCGGGAAGGACAAGGACTATAGATCTGGTCCCGAAGCATTCAACGAATCAGAAATCGGGGAGGGAGGAGGAAGCAGCTCGTGAAAGTCCCAAAGTGTGGGGTCACGAAAGGATTTGGCCCATGGTTGTAGCCTGTGGTCACATCAAGGGAGGCGCTTAGCATCAAGAGCTAAGGAAGTCAACGTAAGAGCTGAAAGCGCCAAGAAGAGGGTCTACAAGTGCCACATCGCGGGTGTCGAGGAATTGAAAAAGGACCTATGTCAAGTCAAATCGGGTTCATCGAGAGCCCAACAAGTCATTTGACTCAATGACTTGAACGATCATAGATCGAGAGTTTGTGCTAGCCCCTCCAGAGGAAGGGAGGCATTTTTCACCAAGAACCACCCCATGGAATACTTCAGAACGCTAGCATACAACTTCCTCCCTGCATTAGTACTTCTCCCATGGCATACCCACTTGCATCTATCTCCACCTCGAAGGGCTTCTACAAGTTTGGTAGTGTGAGCACTGGTGCTTGACTAATCTTTCTTTTCATCTCATCAAAGTCCTTCTATTGATTCTCCCCCTACTGAAAACTCTTACCACTGGTTGTTATGGCATGGAGTGTTGCAGCTATCGCTGAAAATGAAATTATGAATTTCCAAAAGTATTGTGTTGACCCAACAAAACTCCTAAATTTAGTAACATTTGTAGTAGTTGGCCATTTCATGATTAATTCCATCTTTGCGGGATCTATTTTGAGCTCCCCTCCACTGATCACATACCCCAAATACACCAAAGACTGTTGAGCAAACTCACATTTCTTGAGATTATCCAACAACTGATTCTTCTTCAGAGTCTCTAACACCTGCACAAGATGTTCGATGTGCTCCTCCCGGGTAGTGTTATAAACCAATATATCATCCAAATAAACAATAACAAATGAATCTGGATAATGGCATAAAACATCATCCATTAGTCTCATAAATGTAGCTAGTGTGTTGCATAAACCAAATGGCATAACCAACAACTCATAAAAACCTTGCTTTGTCTTGAAGGCAATCTTCCAAGTATTTTCTTGTTTGACTTGTACCTAGTGATATCCTAATTTCAAATCCATCTTAGTGAAGTACTTGGCATGTTGCAGTTGGTCCAATAGATCATCGATCCTTAGTAGAGGGTATCGATTCTTTGGTGTAATCTTGTTCAATGCCTTGTAATCGATACACATTCTCCAAGTCCCATCCTTCTTGGGTACACTTATGATTGTGTGGCCCACAAGGTGAGGTACTTGGTCCAATCGCACCCTACTCCAACAAATCATGCAACAACTTCTTCACTTCATTCGCTTCTAGAACAAACTATCTATACAACACAAAATTTGGCAATGGGGAGTCTAGCAATAACTATATTTCGTCCTCCACATCCCTCTTGGGTGGTATCCCTTTAGGMTCCTTGAACACTCCTTTGTAYTCTTGTAGAAACTCCTCCAACTGATGTTTTTGTTCTTTAGTACACCCCTCCAAGTATGCCTTCACTCTCATTGACTCATCATTGGACCGATTTTCTCTTAAGAAAAACAAAACATATTTCTTACTAGAACTAATCAACTTTTCGGCTTGCTTGGCACTTACCAATGAGATCTTTGACTTGAATTTGTGTGATTTAATGATGTAGGAATTCCCATCCTTGATTATTCGGTACTGGTTGGATCTCCACATGAATATTGCATCCCTCATACACATGTAGGGGATTCCAAACACTACTCCACATACATCAAGGGGTACTACATCCAATTCCACTTCATCAAAAAAATCAACACTTACAACAAATTTAATCTTACACTATTTCATTACCTTTATCTCTACATCCTTGTTTACCCAACCCAATGGATAGGGGATAGGATGATTGTGAACCTCCAATCCAAGCTTGCTTATCAGATCCGCTGCTATGAGATTAGCATGTGAACCAGAGTCGAACATAGCATCTATCTTGGTCTTCTTGACCTGAATATTGATGTAGAAGAGCTTGGCCATCTCCTTCTCTTCATGGTGATGAAGGCTACCCAAATTCACCTCCTTCTGCATAAATGTGTAGATAATATTTTCATCCAAATCTGAGCTGCTTTCAACCTAATTGCTCGAATATGTGGCTAGAAGTTTCTTTTTCTTTCCTCCCTTCTTCCGGTTCTTCAAGTTTATCTTTGGATGTAGTTTCCAACATTTTTCCTTGGTGTGGCCATCAATGTTGCAATGATTGTAATGGTTGTTGGGATATTTACTCTGATGTAAAATGGTTGTTGTATTCTTATATTCTCCCCCTTTCCACTTCTTCTTCCCCTCCTTGGAAGTTTCCTGGTGCTCTTTCTACTTCGAACCACTTGGTTTCCCTTTCTTTTGGCCTATGTTTTCCGGGTATCGTGCCTGTACACATGCCTCATCCACTGTCCTTGGCTTGAAGAGAATCACCTGCTTTTGTAGATGACTGTGTAAACCCCCTAGATACTTGAGGAGTATATATGGGTTCTTGGGAGAGATACCCAACATGATGGCCATCTTTCTGAACTCAGTGGTGTACTCTTGTACACTTTTCCCTTGCCTCTGCCTGAAGTAGTGCCACCAGATCCATTGGTCTTGTACTTACTCGATAGGGTAGAATTGGGACTTGAGAGGGTTTTGAAGTCCTCCCAACTAGTTACTGACAAATCACCCTCTAACCTAAGTGTTTCCTTGTGGCTTTCCCACCAGGTTAAAGCATGGCCCTATAAATTCAATCTAGCAAATGAAATCTTCTTCCCTTCATCTATACGGTGAACGCTAAAATAAAATTATAGTTGTTGCAACCAATGATTCAATTTTAATGCATCGATCTCACCTTGGTATGACATTATTTCCATTTTTGCTTCCATATTGAATAGGGACTATGAAGGGTTTACGACACTCGAACTTAGCTACTCTTTCTTGGATTCTTTCTGTGACTCATTTCCTAAGTATTCATGATCTTTCGATTTCCCCTCCGATTATTTCTCTTAGTTAAAGCCTTTGTCCTCTCTGAATGATCCGATGTTGCTTTCTAAAGTCGCCATGAGGAGGTTCATATTGTGACTAATGCCGACAACTTGTGCTTCCAACCTCTCAAATCTCTCTTATGTTGGATCTCGAGGGTTGTTATGAACATACTAGTCCACCATGGCTAGGGTTTATGTGACTTTTGTTTAAGTCAATTCCCGGATCCTACAACTTCCCACAAATACCTAAAAGAAAAACCTGCTCTGATACTAATATGATCTGTAAATTGTCATGGATATTCCATTGGAACAGTTCGTCACAACATATTTGATAAATAACTGAAATCTTTATTATTAAGGTTATTTTTCCTTTAGATTTCCATAATGTTTAGTTACTGATTTTTCTTCTTGTGCATAAAATAGATAAAATGCAGAAAATAGAGAACAGTAAAATACAATCACACCATCCACAAATAAACACAATATATGACCTGGGAAACCCAATATGAGAGAAAACCCATCTAGAAGGTGAGGTTGTGCTGCTCTCTTTTCTCTGGTATAGAAATGATGCAAGTATGAAGAAAGAGGCACTCTTTGTGGAGTTTCCTTTGACCTGCGGCATGTATGGTTGCTACAAAATCTCTCCTCCTCTGTTATGATCATAGAACACCACTCTCAAATGTTTTGCTCAGTTATGGAACAAGATACAATGCAAAAGAATGGAACCCCTTCTCTTCCTAGTGGCCTGGTATTTAACATAGCCTGATAGCCATCTAGGGGTAGGTTTTTGAATTCCTCAACCCTCAATTGTGGTAGGGTTTTGGACCTTCTAGAATCTTCTTGAAATTACATACATGACTAGCCCCATGTACATGAGTAACGAGGGTTGATGTGGCATCCTCTCATACCATGGTGGTCAACACGGTAGGTCAACTTGCGAGAGGCATAACTTTTGCATACGAAATCCAATTGACACACTATTTGCACATTTGGAAAGGTCTCAGAGGTCCAAGTTCCGGACACCAGAACCCCAAAAAATGTTAATTAATGCCTCAAAATGGCTCCAGAAGGTTTTGGACCCCAATTTTCCAAATTGGGACCTGCCACTAAAATGTCCTTGCAAGTTGAATCTTCCAATTTTTTCCACTCTTAAATGATCAATATAGATGAAAAACAATATAATGATCCAATTTGGATCACTAACCCACGATTTTGTTGCTTAAAGTCCATATTAGGGCTTCAAACCTCAAAATGAGTTGGTTTTTTTTATGTGGTATGGTTTGTGAACATGCATGTAGGAGATAGTTGAGACCTCTTATTTCGCTTAGCTATATACACATATGTGATTCCTTCATGTGAATTACTATAAGGCTCCCAAATACCATACAACTCTGTGACGTAAATTTGTCTATAGATTTGGTTATTATTAACCCATAACGTAATAACCTGTGGAACCCAATTGACCCCAAATTGAATTAACCCAAACCCATTATAATCCCATTAGCCTATAACTGGCCTTAAATTGTAACTATGATAACCTCAAAAAATCATAATTGTCCTTAACCCTTGATGATTAAAACCCCATTAACATGACCCTAACTCCTAATCCACTAATCCCTAACCACTATACCACTACCCCCTAATGCCTATCACCCCTAACCCTTAAACCATATAACCCCACAAACCCCCTAACCTACCTATCAGTCTTAATCCCTAATCCATATAACCCCCTTACTCTAGCTAATTGATCTTAACCCTAAACCCTTGTAAACCCACAAACCCCTTAAACAACAACCCCTAGCCACTTTAGCCCTATTAATTGCTAACCATTATATCCTCACTAACCCCCTATTAACCTTAATCCCAAACCTCTATAAACCCACATATCCCTAATCAATGGTAATTACTTTCTACTTGTATTATAATCACTATAAATCCCAATACCCCTAATCAATTGTATACTACTAACCTACACCTTGAGAGATGAGTAATCTCCTCATGCAAATCATATGTGCCTTGCCTCAAAATGATGTTTAGACAATGAAAATGACATTGAAATGTTGTGTGTCCCCCTTGAAATAAATCAAGGTAGAGTCAACCATTGGGGGAATCCTATTGGCACATGAATTTTGTGCTGGATTTGGTGCATTTTTCATAGTGCATAGATTCGTAGTTGCACTTATATTACATATCATATTTGGGATTCATGGATTATTGTGTATGACTTGATGTCTTACTTACACTTTTGTATTTAGAAGATTATGTGCACATGATTTAGTGGAGATGAGTCATAATGCTCCCTTTAATGGTACATATGTTGATGATGTGGCATGTGTGTCTCCTTTAGTGATACATTATGTTGACCTATGTTCCATTTAGTTGAGCATGTGAGATGAGTCCACTTGGTTGAGAGAGAGTATATATGTGATGCACATTAAACTTAGGCTCATTCATATTCATTCATTGAATTTTTTGAGAGATGGTAAGTGCATAGTCTAAGAGACTCTTTGCCCCCTTCGCCCTCCATGGATAAGCAAGATTGGCTTATGTAATTTTTTTTTCTTATTAATCAATGTTATGGATCTAAATTCATGCATCATAAGTGTTTCTCTTATCCTTATTGTGTTGGTTATTGTTAGATATTTATTTTTTTAATGAGCTTCATTTGGGATCTTTGGTTACTCTCATGTTAACCTTTCAATGGAAAAACCTCATTCCAAGGACACAAATTTTGGTTATGAACTCAAAATTGAGTGATTTATAGCTCACTAGAAATCTTGGAGAGAAAATAGAATGACCCATAGGGGGGTTTGAACTTTTTTTTAGGTAATTTATGGCTCAGATACTTGCAAAAAAGGAATAAAAATCACTTGGAAAGTATCCTCTACTAGTGATGGGGTTTGATCTCCTAAAATATACTAGCGTTTTCTTGACACTACTAGATTTGGGGTTAAAGTACCTCAAAATAAATTGATTTATGAAGTTATAAATTTTAATGAACTACCAATACATTTTGTGATCATAACATGTACACACCAATCTTAATGTTTTTGGATGATAATTTTATTGCATGTAAACAAATGCATCTCAAAATAAACAAAATCAAGTAAAGCATTTGTCTGAGGGTCCTGATAATATGAGTGATATCTACACAAAGATAATGCATCTTTATAAAATGTAAATTTGTTCTATTTCTAAACATCATCATTAAAACATATACAATTAGCTTCCCCACAAATGCACTTGGGTGGAGATTCTTCGTATTCCAAGTCAAGCCTCATAATCTTATAATCTTCAAAATCTAGACTATTGATTCCACAATCATCGATTGGGATGAGTTTGACTATAATGGACATATTTTAACTTAGTCCTGTATTGATGGAACATGATGATAGAGCTATTTCCGATGAAATAGTTTCTTTAGGTAGAATAGTTGGACTAAAATGATGCCATGGGGTACCTATAATCTGCTTAGCCATGGGCATTTCTTTTTTGAGCATGCTCTTCTAGTTGTTGTTTGGAAAATAGGTTTCAAGGGGGCAAGTAAAAATGTAATGGTTGGACTTGAAAAATTTGCCAATAATGAATGTACTTGTGCTTTCCACATTCAAAATCACATATGAAATTATTTTGGTATTGCGTTCCCATCAACAATGGTTGATGATGACAGTGGGGAGTTTGGATGAATTGACATAAAGATCAAAAGGATACCCTTTTGCATGATAAAAATTTGATGGAAATCCATTCATGACTTGATCCAGGTGGATATCGGTGGCCACCCACCTCTTCCAACTGGCTCAAAACAATTTTCTGACAATTTTGGCAATTTACTATTTTTAGCAGTTTTAACTTCCGGAGCCATTTTGAGGGCCTAAATGAAGGTTTTTAAGGATAGAGCTTCTCATTGATATTCGAAGGCATGATTGAGCCCCCAAAATGAATCTCCTTGACAATACATTTCCAACGGGCTATCATACGCCTAAAATGGAGATCGTATGCAAAAGTTACGACCCCTGGAAGTTGATGTACTAACTTACCCAAATGGGGCCCACATGACTTTTGGGGCTTCATCTCCTAGGGTTAGGTTTTTGGATGTATAAGGTTTTTGGAATTCTTGTTTATTTTAAAAATGCCTTCAGAGCCTCATTGTAATCATCTTCTTGCGAATGAGCACAGCCGTCACATCTCTTCTTAGAGATAAGCCGCCACCATTCCAGCAAGCTTGTTTCCGCTGCATTTTACAGTTTCAGCTTATTTCCTTATTGAATAGAAAACCAATTTTACTGTATCTCTGTTATTTTGTGTTAAGCACTTGTTAATAATCTATAGTCATTTCGTTCTACTCATAAAATCCGGATTAGTGGTATCAAAGCGGTCTTCTCCTTGTCGTCTTAATGCATGTCCCCAACGAGGTCAGAGTACAAAGAGTTGGGTCTCGAGCTTGTTTCTCTTGAGGAAAAAATCTCTCGCACACCCAAGCGACCTCTCATGGCAGGAGAAAATAAAGATGACGGGACAAGAGATCCTTTCAAGCTGTTGATTGAGGAAGCCCTCACACAACAAAGGAACGAGATGATGGATAGTTTCATGCAAATCCTTCGACGACTACCAACAGTCGACGCATCTTATTTGAGTGGAGGCGCCACCCCCTTCAAGGTACAAATAAACTTCGATATTCCTATATTTGAAGGTCAGATAGACACAGATGTTGTAGACAAGTGGTTGAATCTACTAGAAGGGTATTTTTTTGTCCATAACTTTTCGAATAGAGAAAATATTACTTTTGCGCTCCTCAAAGTTGTTCGCCACGTCAAAGATTGGTGGGAAACTTTCTGTGAGCAAAAGGAAACAGAGGAACCCTCAATATTTACAGTCACGACCACCTGGGATTCCTTCAGGGATGCTATTAAGGAACAATACTACCCTGTCGAAACTTATGACAACTTGTACACCAAATGGACCACACTGCGGCAAGAAAGAGACCAAGCAGTGCCAGATTTCACGAATATCTTTCATATCTTGCGCACCAAGCTGGGTATCAAAGATTCAGAGCGACATATGGTGCTCAAGTATCGCGGCGCTCTGCATAGATACATCCAGACTGAAATGGAATTTTTGGACATCTCATCCTTGGGCACGGCCTACCAATATGCCGTCAAAATCGAGCAGAAGCTCAAACAAAAGACACATAAATTTTGGCCTGGGAACCCCTCACAACAAAAGCCAGGAAAGGGCAGCCCCAACCCACAGAACAAAGGACAGAGCAAATTTGGACAGTATCAGGACAACCAGTCCAAGCTGCAAGAAAATAAGGACACCGAAAAGACAAAGAAAGATACCGGGAAGTGGTGCGACTTCCATAAGAGCCCTTGGCATAACACTACTGATTGCTGCTCAAAGCAGTCACTGGTGGTTGAAGTGAAAGCCTCTAAATCAGATGTGGGTTCATACTTTGAGCCAAAACTAGAAAGGGGAAGATAGATCATTGATACGGAACCCAGTGCCACCGTTGCTACCACCAAGCTCCAGCCTGGTGAACCAGACGAGCCAGAAGAAGGAGAACGCCTCTTCCATTCACATATGTGGGTAAAAGGCACCTTGATGCACTTCATCGTGGATAGCGATAGCCAGAAAAACCTCATCTCAGTAGAGGTCATCAAGCGGTTGGCCCTGCCGACAACACCGCACCCACAACCCTACACCATTGGATGGCTCCACCAAGGAAGCGATCTCCGCGTCAACCAACAGTGCCAACTGTCATACGATATCAAGCCCTTCAAAGATGAGGTATTGTGTGATGTTGCTCCTCTCAAAGTTTGTGATGTTCTTTTGGGCCAACCTTATTTATGGAAACATCATGTTGTATATGAGTCTAGGCCCCGTAGTGTTATTATTACTTTGAACAGGAAATTGTACAGGATACCCGAGGTAGTCCCACCTAGTGCTATTTCCTTGATCTCTGCTAAGCAATGCATGAAGGTCATCTCTCAGACGGGGAAGTTTGTCTTCTTCATGATTCGCTCTCAGAATAAGTGAAAGATCACAGCCACATCCAGGGTCTCTATGACCAACCTCTCCACACAGTAGAAGCAAGCAGATAAGGTTGTGGAAGAATACTCAGATATCTTCTCCTCACCTACCAGGGTACCTCTGCACTGCCAGGTCAAGCACCCCATCGATCTGACCCCCTACGTATTGCTTCACAATGGTCCAGTCTATCGTCGCTCTCTCTGTTAGAGAATGAGGAGATCAAGCGACAAATCCAAGAACTGCTCCATAAGGGGCACATCTGTCCCAGCTCATCACCTTGCAGGAGCCCAATCGTGCTGGTACAGAAGAAAGATGGAACCTGGAAAATCTGCATTGATTACCGGGCTCTGAATAAAATCACATTCAGAAACTGGTACCCGATTCCCTGAATCGACGACCTCCTTGATCAACTCACAGGGGCCAAATACTTCAGTAAGATTGATTTGAAGTCTAGCTACCACCAGGTCCCGATAGAATAAACAGATGTATGGAAAACCACCTTCAAGTCAAAGGAAGGCCTTTTTGAACGGTTGGTCATGCCCTTTGGTTTGACAAATGCTCCAGCCAATTTCGTGAGGATGATGGACGATATCCTACGACCATTCACCAATACTTTTGTAGTGGTGTATCTAGATGAAATTCTCATTTACAACAAGACTTGGGCCGAATATTTGCAGCATATTCAACAGGTTTTGCACACCCTGCGACAGCACAAGCTATATGCCAACTTGGAAAAATGCACCTTCGGCATGGACAAGGTCCATTACCTGGGCTACATAATTGATCAGCATGGTGTACATGTGGATCCAGCCAAGATCCAAGTCATCCGGAACTGGCTAGCCCCAACCACACTCACTAAGCTTCAGAGCTTCTTGGGCCTTGCCAATTTCTACCACAAGTTCGTGTTGGGATTCTCCCATATTGTATGGGCCCTTAGCCAAATAACCATGGGTGGTGGTAAGGCAAAATTTGCATGGGGCCGGTCCCAACAACAAGCATTCGACGATTTGAAGTAGCGCTTATGCTCAACCCCAATACTTTCACTACTAGACCTGCAACAACCCTTTGAGATCGAGACAGATGCTTCAGACTATGCGGTGGGTGTCGTTCTCACTTAGGACGACCACCCCATGGCCTATCATAGTGAGACACTATCAGATGTTGTCCATAAGTACCCTACTTACAACAAATAAATGTACTCCATTGTGCAAGCCTGCCGCCAGTGGAGACATTACATTCTTGGGAAGAAGACAATCATCCACACTGATCATAAGCCACTGTAGTTCATGCAGACACAAGGGAAATTGCAGAATGATCGCCATCAAAAGTGGTCCACATACTTGCAACAATTCCGCCTCAACATCAAGTATAAAACATGAAGCACCAATCACGTCGTTGATTGCCTTAGCAGACCGCCAGTCGCGACACTCACCACGGTGCTATACTCCTGCGACCATGAGACCTCTGGATGGCCCCAACTCTATGAGACAAACCCAGACTTCGCCAACACCTACCAAATGTTGGGTGCAAACGTAGTTGTCGATAATTTCCATCTTCATGATGGGTTGTTGTGTCATCTAGGCCATATATGTGTTCCATCAAGAGAGTGAGCGAAGCTGATCTGGGAATCCCACTACAGTCGGGTGGCAGGACACTTTGGCGTCGAAAAGACAGTGGCGATGCTACAAAAACATTTCTATTCGCTGAAACTTCGACAGGAGGTCAGCAAGTATATCAGGTCTTGCACTACCTGGGTTATTGCCAAACCGACCACTAATAAACAGGGCCTGTACACCCCTCTTCCTACTCTTGAAAGGCCATGGGAATCCATCTCAATGGACTACATGTCGGGCCTCCCATCCACCAAGCGGGGAAATGACTGTGTTTTTGTGGTTGTTGATCTCTTTTCTAAGATGGCGATTCTGGTTGCCTGCAAGAAGAACATCACAGCAGAGGCCACTGCCAAGCTCTTCTTTGAATGAGTCCGGGTACATTTTGGAATCCCACAAACCATTGTCTTAGATCGGGACAATCGATTTCTCAAGACATTCTGGTTGAGCCTTTGGTCACTTCTGGACACCAAGCTCACCAAATCCACGGCCTTCCACCCCCAGACAGATGGCCCAATCCTTCGCATGTATAATTCAAAGAACCCTCGCACATGGGATGAGAGCCTTCCCTATGTCCAACATAGCTACAACCGAGCCCTACATAGCTCAAAAGGCCACAACCCCTTTCAGGTGGGGTTGGGATTCCAACCATTAGGTCCCATAGATGTTGCACTTCCCCTTGCGATCACCTCGACAGACTCAACTGAAGCTAACAAAGCCACCCAGTTTATTGAGCGGATCCAACACATGACAAGTTCAAGATATCCTACAGAAGTCGAATGACAAGTACAAGCAGGGCCATGATCAACATCAGGTGCCACATAAGTTTCAGGCGGGCGACAAAGTTTGGTTGCACTTGCAGAAAGAACGCCTTACAGGACCCCATCGGAAGCTTTGCCCACTCCGTTATGGGTCGTACACCATCACCAAGGCCGTGGGGGATAATTCTTTTGAGCTCAACATTCCTCCTTTCCTTGGCCTGCACCCAGTGTTCAACGTGGATCTCCTTTGCCCTTATTTCCCACCATTATTGGACACCTCAGATGTAGCAGAGCAACTGACAACAACAGAGCTCAACCTTGACTGAATACAACATGCATCCAACGATCAGATTATGGACACATAGATCAAGGGCACTCGACAACAAAGGATCTAGCTTTATCGAGTTGTTAAAGCAGGGCAACTCCTACACCAAGGCAAGTGGCTCACTCGGGGCCAAATTCAACAGAAATTTCCTCATCTGATGGGGGAACTCAACGCAATGGAGACCATTGCTTCCTAATGAGGGAGGATTGATCCAGGTGGATATCGGTGGCCATCCACTTCTTCCAACTGGCTCAAAACAATTTTCTGACAATTTTGGCAATTTACTATTTTTAGCAGTTTTAACTTCCGGGGTCATTTTGAGGGCCTAAATGAAGGTTTTTCGGGGTCGAGCATCTCAATGATAACCAAAGAAATGATTGAGCCCCCAAAATGAATCTCCTCGACGATACCTTTCCAACGGGCTATCATACGCCTAAAACGAAGATCGTATGCAAAAGTTACGACCCTGGGAAGTTGATGTACTAACTTACCCAAACGGGGCCCACATGAATTTTGGCGCTTTATCTCCTAGGGTTAGGTTTTTGGATGTCTAGAGTTTTTGGCATTCCTGTTTATTGTAAAAATGCCTTCAGAGCCTCATTGTAGTCATCTTCTTGCGAATGAGCGCAACTGTCACATCTCTTCTCAAAGATAAGCCGCCACCATTCCAACAAGATTATTTCCGCTGCATTTTACAGTTTCAGCTTATTTCCTTATTGAATAGAAAACCAATTTTACTATATCTCTGTTATTTTGTGTTAAGCCCCTGTTAATAATCTATAGTCATTTTGTTCTGCTCATAAAATCTGGATCATGACTACATCACATATTGACATCTTTTCGGATAATGAACGATTTCCAAATGTTTGCAACATCACCAAATGCATTGCAGTTTATCTCGATTAGGTGTATTCCTTTTGGCTATAATAATAACGACTGAGGCCATTTCTCCAACGAGAGCATTAATACAAGTTTTTTTACCCATGAAACTGTTGAGATCCACAAGAGAAGAAGGAGATTGAATGGAACAAACCAACAAATGGCCCTCATGTGCTTTGAATGAACAAACCAACAAAACTATGGTGCTCTTCAAACCTTAATGCACCTTGAATGAACAAACCAACAAATCCTGATGTTCAAAGACTTGTTATGTTTTATACCGGCTTGTTTCATTATAAAGGGTAGCTTATTTGGCTAGGTAGGGTTAGGTTAGGTAGGTTAGGTTAGGTTTAGATATTTAGAAGGTTAGGTAGGTTACTAAGGTGCATTACTATGTTTATGATATTTCCCTTTTCCACTTTTAACCTAAGCACTATATTTCCTTTTCAAATATTCCCTTTTCCATAATTCTGTTTTTTCCATCTATAAGAAAACATTGTTTTTCAATGCCTATGTGAGAAGTAGAATCGAGACAGGTATGTGCATATAATCCACCTAACTTTTGACATGGATACAATTGAAATGATGTTAAGACATTGATGTATTGATGTCAGAGCGTGGATAAATCAACATCCTAATCATGGATAAATAAACATGCTTATCACGATAATGATAATGTCAAATCAACAAGCTTATCACAATTATACAATGTTTATCAACATCGATATATTAACATGCATGTTTTTTTTTTAGTTACGACCAATTTCAAAGCCAAAAAAGACACAAAGGGTTTATATCTAAATTATTGTTGTAATAAACATTGTTTTTTGACCAGAAATGTAGTTGTGGAAGTCTAGTGTACCCCATGGGCTAGATGAACCCATCACTACACTAGAGATACAAGTTTGAGTAGTGCTAAAGTTTGGAAGAAAGTGACTCTCTAGGTTTAGACCATGTGCAATGCAAGAAGAGTTTGTAAATCTCAAGATAACAATATGGAAAGGGTTGCAAACTATAGATGACTACATCTGAAAGTGAAGAACATCATTGTGGAGGAATTTTTACTATGTACGAAAGAATGCCTTAGCCAACATGGTGTGTTGAGTAACCTACATGACATAGTCAAACATTATTTATAAACTGAATATCCCTTACAATGAGACATAAGTTGTTTGTTAAAACCTAACAACCGTTTCGATTTTGGCATGCAACTCTATGGTTGATGAATGCCATGTTGACAAAGGAGGAAACACCACTATAGTTCATTGTGGACCTATACATCTCCTTGAAATGGTAGCTCCATAAATCCAACAACAAAGGGTGATAAGGTTCAAAGAGTCGCATTCTCATGTGCATAGTCAAAATTAAGATGTCACACTAATAATGTTAGTACATGAATTTCAAGTCATTTCTATTGGTGTTGAGCTCTACTTTAATCTAGTAAATGAGTTGTGTTCTTATGTATACAATCAAGATCAAGATGACAAATTGATGATGTTAGTATGAAAATTTTCAAGTCATTTCTATTGGTGTTGGGCTCTACTTTAATCCAACAAATGTTTGATGAATTAACGGCCCTATTAATGTTTTTTGAGTAATCTTTGTTCTTGTTGATCTTTTCTATTTTTAAACAATCTTGTTGATTTTGATTTTCTCTATATTCTAGTAGATACTAAAATTATACATAAATATTTGTTAAAATTATAATGATCATAATTTTTTTTTATTAATATATTTTTTTAATATGAATAATACAAATATATTTATATGTTTATCCAATATTATACCCTAAAAATAATAAAAAAATACATCTCAAGATATATATCCCTCCCTCTTAGAAAGGAAAAGCAAATTCCAACCAAAAAAGGAATACTAAGATTAATAGGCAATTTGTTATTTTATTTTTTGTTATTTTAACTTTTAGATATTATATAGATAGATATTATATTTTAAACTTCACACACAATCATCTTACCAAATACCAAATAAATTAATTTGTTATACAAATAAAAATTAATTTGTTATTCAAATATATGTATGAAGCATTAACAAAATACATTTATCTTATTTTATAAATTTTGCAATAACCTTTACAATTAAAAAATCTACTATTCACATTTATCTTATTTTATAAATTTTGCAATAACCTTTACAATTAAAAAATCTACTCTTCCTACTTATTAAAAAATCTACTCTTCCTACTTATTAAAAAATCTACTCTTCCTAGTTAGAAGAATTAAATTTTATCCATAAAATCAATAACTTCCATTCCAATTCAATAAATTTAACTTTTTAATATTTCATGATCAAACTTCCCTGGCATGCTTGGAGGTTTCGAAAAATCAAATTTTATTGATAAAATCAATAAATTCCATTTCAATTCAATCAGTTTAACTTTTAATATCTCATGATGGAATTTCCCTGGCATGGTGGGAGGTTTCGAACTTTTAAGGATGTGCGAAATCAATTATCTTGTGGATGATAAAATCGCCCCCTTTTCTTTCTCTCATCTTTGGGTTGTTAGATTAAACTTGGTTTGTAAAACCAATAAATTCCATTCCATTTCAACGAATTTCCGCTTCATTGTAAGTTTACCTTTCAGAATTTCATTTTAATGTATATTTCGTACCATACTTTCATTTGTTCTTCTCAACCTGAAACCGAGGTGTGGTATCTTTATTTTAATTTTAGTTCCCCTATAGTCAACCGATCTCTTATTCCTTTTTCCTCCTGCCAAAATCTGGAAATTTAATTCTAGTTCCCCTAGAGTCTACCGATCTCTTATTCCTTTTTCCTCCTGCCAAAATCTGGAAATTTAATTTTAGTTCCCCTAGAGTCTAGCGATCTCTTATTCCTTTTTCCTCCTGCCAAAATCTGGAAATAATTGAGCCCGTTGATAGCTTCAAACCCATTTACGATACATTCTTCCCAAATTAAAATTCCACTGTTACCCACTGCAATAATCGAAACATGTTTTTTTGTGATACCAGAGATTAAAACAAGTCCTCTGTCATAAGACTAACCCATTTACGATACATCCTTCTCAAATTCAAATTCCACTGTTACCTACTGCAATAATCGAAACATGATTTTCTGTGATATCAGAGATTAAAACAAGCCCTCTGTCATAGGACTCTGCTCTGTTATTTCTCTACCGGTAGCCCCTCTTGGCAGTGCATGAATTTGGGGTTTGGGTCGGGTAGAATTTTTATTTGTAAAGTTAGTGACAGTGTGGGGGGGCTTTTGTGATATAGTGTGTTTTACAATGATTTCACGGGGAGGAGTGAGCTGCTGCCTGGGCGCGTTTGCCCTTTATTGCTTAGGTCGCAACAGAGGAAGGTAACTAACTGCCCTTCTTCATTTTCTGTTTGTACGTGGGAGTGAGAAATGAGGACACGCAAACGATGACATTTGTTACTTGTTTGAATGATCTGATCAGGGAAGCTACTATTCTCAAGTCTGTGACGCGGGTGAGCCAACTCAGAGATCTTGGTAAGGAGTTTGCAAGTTATCTC
>ML799744.1:7737-20508 GCA_009831015.1 Picea engelmannii | reverse complement strand
AAAGCGGTCTTCTCCTTGTCGTCTTAATGCATGTCCCCAACGAGGTCAGAGTACAAAGAGTTGGGTCTCGAGCTTGTTTCTCTTGAGGAAAAAATCTCTCGCACACCCAAGCGACCTCTCATGGCAGGAGAAAATAAAGATGATGGGACAAAAGATCCTTTCAATCTGTTGATTGAGGAAGCCCTCACACAACAAAGGAACGAGATGATGGATAGTTTCACGCAAATCCTTCGACGACTACCAACAGTCGACGCATCTTCTTTGAGTGGAGGCGCCACCCCCTTCAAGGTACAAATAAACTTCGATATTCCTATATTTGAAGGTCAGATAGACACAGATGTTGTAGACAAGTGGTTGAATCTACTAGAAGGGTATTTTTTTGTCCATAACTTTTCGAATAGAGAAAATATTACTTTTGCGCTCCTCAAAGTTGTTCGCCACGTCAAAGATTGGTGGGAAACTTTCTGTGAGCAAAAGGAAACAGAGGAACCCTCACTATTTATAGTCATGACCACCTGGGATTCCTTCAGGGATGCTATTAAGGAACAATACTACCCTGTCGAAAGTTATGACGACTTGTACACCAAATGGACCACACTGCGGCAAGAAAGAGACCAAGCAATACCAGATTTCACGAATATCTTTCATATCTTGCACACCAAGCTGGGTATCAAAGATTCAGAGCGACATATGGTGCTCAAGTATCGCGACGCTCTGCATAGATACATCCATACTGAAATGGAATTTTTGGACATCTCATCCTTGGGCACGGCCTACCGATATGCCGTCAAAATCGAGCATAAGCTCAAACAAAAGACACAAAAATTTTGGCCTGGGAACCCCTCACAACAAAATCCAGGAAAGGGCAGCCCCAACCCACAGAACAAAGGACAAAGCAAATTTGGACAGTATCAGGACAACCAGTCCAAGCTGCAAGCAAATAAGGACACCGAAAAGACAAAGAAAGATACCGGGAAGTGGTGCGACTTCCATAAGAGCCCTTGGCATAACACTATTGACTGCTGCTCAAAGCAGTCACTGGTGGCTGAAGTGAAAGCCTCTAAATCAGATGCGGGTTCATACTTTGAGCTAGAACTAGAAAGGGGAAGATAGATCATTGATACGGAACCCAGTGCCACCATTGCTACCACCAAGCTCCAGCCTGGTGAACCAGACGAGCCAGAAGAAGGAGAACGCCTCTTCCATTCACATATGTGGGTAAAAGGCACCTTGTTGCACTTCATCATGGATAGCGATAGCTAGAAAAACCTCATCTCAACAGAGGTCATCAAGCGGCTGGCCCTGCCGACAACACCGCACCCACAACCCTACACCATTGGATGGCTCCACCAAGGAAGCGATCTTCGCGTCAGCCAACAGTGCCAACTGTCATACGATATCAAGCCCTTCAAAGACGAGGTATTGTGTGATGTTGCTCCTCTCGAAGTTTGTGATGTTCTTTTGAGCCAACCTTATTTATGGAAACGTCATGTTGTATATGAGTCTAGGCCTCGTAGTGTTATTATTACTTTGAACAGGAAATTGTACAGGATACCTGAGGTAGTCCCACCTAGTGCTATTTCCTTGATCTCTGCTAAGCAATGCATGAATGTCATCTCTCAGACGGGGAAGTTTGTCTTCTTCATGATTCGCTCTCAGAATAAGTGAAAGATAACAGCCACATCCAGGGTCTCTATGACCAACCTCTCCACACAGTAGAAGCAAGCAGATAAGGTCGTGGAAGAATACTAAGATATCTTCTCCTCACCTACCGGGGTACCTCTGCACTGCCAGGTCAAGCACCCCATCGATCTGACCCCCTACGTACCGCTTCACAATGGTCCAGTCTATCGTCGCTCTCTCTGTTAGAGAATGAGGAGATCAAGTGACAAATCCAAGAACTGCTCCATAAGGGGCACATCCGTCCCAACTCATCACCGTGCAGGAGCCCAATCGTGCTGGTACAGAAGAAAGATGGAACTTGGAAACTCTGCATTGATTACCGGGCTCTGAATAAAATCACAGTCAGAAATTGGTACCCGATTCCCCAAATCGACGACCTCCTTGATAAACTCACAGGGGCCAAATACTTCAGTAAGATTGATCTGAAGTCTAGCTACCACTAGGTCCCGATAGAACAAACAGATGTATGGAAAACCACCTTCAAGTCAAAGGAAGGCCTTTTTGAATGATTGGTCATGCCCTTTGGTTTGACAAATGCTCCAACCAATTTCACGAGGATGATGGACGATATCCTACGACCATTCACCAATACTTTTGTAGTGGTGTATCTAGATGACATTCTCATTTACAACAAGACTTGGGCCGAACATTTGCAGCATATTCAACAGGTTTTGCACACCCTGTGACAACACAAGCTATATGCCAACTTGGAAAAATGCACCTTCGGCATGGACATGGTCCATTACCCGGGCTACATAATTGAGCAACATGGTGTACATGTGGATCCAGCCAAGATCCAAGTCATCCGGGATTGGCTAGCCCCAACCAAACTCACTAAGCTTCGGAGCTTCTTGGGCCTTGCCAATTTCTACCACAAGTTCGTGTTGGGATTCTCCCATATTGCATGGGCCCTTAGCCAAATAACCATGGGTGGTGGTAAGGCAAAATTTGCATGGGGCCGGTCCCAACAACAAGCATTCGACGATTTGAAGTAGCGCTTATGCTCAGCCCCAATACTTTCACTACTAGACCTGCAACAACCCTTTGAGATCGAGACAGATGCTTCAGACTATGCGGTGGGTGCCGTTCTCACTTAGGACGACCACCCCATGGCCTATCATAGTGAGACACTATCAGATGTTGTCGATAAGTACCCTACTTACAACAAATAAATGTACTCCATTGTGCAAGCCTGCCACCAGTGGAGACATTACATTCTTGGGAAGAAGACAATCATCCACACTGAACATAAGCCACTGTAGTTCATGCAGACACAAGGGAAATTGTAGAATGATCGCCATCAAAAGTGGTCCACATACTTGCAACAATTCCACCTCAACATCAAGTATAAAACATGAAGCACCAATCGCGTCGTTGATTGCCTTAGCAGACCGCCAGTCGCGGCACTCACCACGGTGCTAGACTCCTGCGACCATGAGACCTCTGGATGGCCCCAACTCTATGAGACAAACCCAGACTTCGCCAACACCTACCAAATGTTGGGTGCAAACACAGTTGTCGATAATTTCCATCTTCAGGATGGGTTGTTGTGTCATCTAGGCCATATATGTGTTCCATCAAGAGAGTGAGCAAAGCTGATCTGGGAATCCCACTACAGTCGGGTGGCAGGACACTTTGGCGTCGAAAAGACAGTGGCGATGCTATAAAAACATTTCTATTCGCTGAAACTTCGACAGGAGGTCATCAAGTATATCAGGTCCTGCGCTACCTGGGTTATTGCCAAACCGACCACTAATAAACAGGGCCTGTACACCCCTCTTCCTACTCTTGAAAGTCCATGGGAATCCATATCAATGGACTACATGTCGGGCCTCCCATCCACCAAGCGGGGAAATGACTGTGTTTTTGTGGTTGTTGATCTCTTTTCTAAGATGGCGATTCTGGTTGCCTGCAAGAAGAACATCACAACAGAGGCCACTGCCAAGATCTTCTTTGAATGAGTCTGGGTACATTTTGGAATCCCACAAACCATTGTCGCAGATCGGGACAGTCGATTTCTCAACACATTATGGTTGAGCCTTTGGTCACTTCTGGACACCAAGCTCACCAAATCCACGGCCTTCCACCCCCAGACAGATGGCCCAATCCTTCGCATGTATAATTCAAAGAACCCTCGCACATGGGATGAGAGCCTTCCCTATGTCCAACATAGCTACAACCGAGCCCTACATAGCTCAAAAGGCCACAACCCCTTTCAGGTGGGGTTGGGATTCCAACCATTAGGTCCCATAGATGTTGCACTTCCCCTTGCGATCACCTCGACAGACTCAACTGAAGCTAACAAAGCCACCCAGTTTATTGAGCGGATCCAACACATGACAAGTTCAAGATATCCTACAGAAGTCGAATGACAAGTACAAGCAGGGCCATGATCAACATCAGGTGCCACATAAGTTTCAGGCGGGCGACAAAGTTTGGTTGCACTTGCAGAAAGAACGCCTTACAGGACCCCATCGGAAGCTTTGCCCACTCCGTTATGGGTCGTACACCATCACCAAGGCCGTGGGGGATAATTCTTTTGAGCTCAACATTCCTCCTTTCCTTGGCCTGCACCCAGTGTTCAACGTGGATCTCCTTTGCCCTTATTTCCCACCATTATTGGACACCTCAGATGTAGCAGAGCAACTGACAACAACAGAGCTCAACCTTGACTGAATACAACATGCATCCAACGATCAGATTATGGACACATAGATCAAGGGCACTCGACAACAAAGGATCTAGCTTTATCGAGTTGTTAAAGCAGGGCAACTCCTACACCAAGGCAAGTGGCTCACTCGGGGCCAAATTCAACAGAAATTTCCTCATCTGATGGGGGAACTCAACGCAATGGAGACCATTGCTTCCTAATGAGGGAGGATTGATCCAGGTGGATATCGGTGGCCATCCACTTCTTCCAACTGGCTCAAAACAATTTTCTGACAATTTTGGCAATTTACTATTTTTAGCAGTTTTAACTTCCGGGGTCATTTTGAGGGCCTAAATGAAGGTTTTTCGGGGTCGAGCATCTCAATGATAACCAAAGAAATGATTGAGCCCCCAAAATGAATCTCCTCGACGATACCTTTCCAACGGGCTATCATACGCCTAAAACGAAGATCGTATGCAAAAGTTACGACCCTGGGAAGTTGATGTACTAACTTACCCAAACGGGGCCCACATGAATTTTGGCGCTTTATCTCCTAGGGTTAGGTTTTTGGATGTCTAGAGTTTTTGGCATTCCTGTTTATTGTAAAAATGCCTTCAGAGCCTCATTGTAGTCATCTTCTTGCGAATGAGCGCAACTGTCACATCTCTTCTCAAAGATAAGCCGCCACCATTCCAACAAGATTATTTCCGCTGCATTTTACAGTTTCAGCTTATTTCCTTATTGAATAGAAAACCAATTTTACTATATCTCTGTTATTTTGTGTTAAGCCCCTGTTAATAATCTATAGTCATTTTGTTCTGCTCATAAAATCTGGATCATGACTACATCACATATTGACATCTTTTCGGATAATGAACGATTTCCAAATGTTTGCAACATCACCAAATGCATTGCAGTTTATCTCGATTAGGTGTATTCCTTTTGGCTATAATAATAACGACTGAGGCCATTTCTCCAACGAGAGCATTAATACAAGTTTTTTTACCCATGAAACTGTTGAGATCCACAAGAGAAGAAGGAGATTGAATGGAACAAACCAACAAATGGCCCTCATGTGCTTTGAATGAACAAACCAACAAAACTATGGTGCTCTTCAAACCTTAATGCACCTTGAATGAACAAACCAACAAATCCTGATGTTCAAAGACTTGTTATGTTTTATACCGGCTTGTTTCATTATAAAGGGTAGCTTATTTGGCTAGGTAGGGTTAGGTTAGGTAGGTTAGGTTAGGTTTAGATATTTAGAAGGTTAGGTAGGTTACTAAGGTGCATTACTATGTTTATGATATTTCCCTTTTCCACTTTTAACCTAAGCACTATATTTCCTTTTCAAATATTCCCTTTTCCATAATTCTGTTTTTTCCATCTATAAGAAAACATTGTTTTTCAATGCCTATGTGAGAAGTAGAATCGAGACAGGTATGTGCATATAATCCACCTAACTTTTGACATGGATACAATTGAAATGATGTTAAGACATTGATGTATTGATGTCAGAGCGTGGATAAATCAACATCCTAATCATGGATAAATAAACATGCTTATCACGATAATGATAATGTCAAATCAACAAGCTTATCACAATTATACAATGTTTATCAACATCGATATATTAACATGCATGTTTTTTTTTTAGTTACGACCAATTTCAAAGCCAAAAAAGACACAAAGGGTTTATATCTAAATTATTGTTGTAATAAACATTGTTTTTTGACCAGAAATGTAGTTGTGGAAGTCTAGTGTACCCCATGGGCTAGATGAACCCATCACTACACTAGAGATACAAGTTTGAGTAGTGCTAAAGTTTGGAAGAAAGTGACTCTCTAGGTTTAGACCATGTGCAATGCAAGAAGAGTTTGTAAATCTCAAGATAACAATATGGAAAGGGTTGCAAACTATAGATGACTACATCTGAAAGTGAAGAACATCATTGTGGAGGAATTTTTACTATGTACGAAAGAATGCCTTAGCCAACATGGTGTGTTGAGTAACCTACATGACATAGTCAAACATTATTTATAAACTGAATATCCCTTACAATGAGACATAAGTTGTTTGTTAAAACCTAACAACCGTTTCGATTTTGGCATGCAACTCTATGGTTGATGAATGCCATGTTGACAAAGGAGGAAACACCACTATAGTTCATTGTGGACCTATACATCTCCTTGAAATGGTAGCTCCATAAATCCAACAACAAAGGGTGATAAGGTTCAAAGAGTCGCATTCTCATGTGCATAGTCAAAATTAAGATGTCACACTAATAATGTTAGTACATGAATTTCAAGTCATTTCTATTGGTGTTGAGCTCTACTTTAATCTAGTAAATGAGTTGTGTTCTTATGTATACAATCAAGATCAAGATGACAAATTGATGATGTTAGTATGAAAATTTTCAAGTCATTTCTATTGGTGTTGGGCTCTACTTTAATCCAACAAATGTTTGATGAATTAACGGCCCTATTAATGTTTTTTGAGTAATCTTTGTTCTTGTTGATCTTTTCTATTTTTAAACAATCTTGTTGATTTTGATTTTCTCTATATTCTAGTAGATACTAAAATTATACATAAATATTTGTTAAAATTATAATGATCATAATTTTTTTTTATTAATATATTTTTTTAATATGAATAATACAAATATATTTATATGTTTATCCAATATTATACCCTAAAAATAATAAAAAAATACATCTCAAGATATATATCCCTCCCTCTTAGAAAGGAAAAGCAAATTCCAACCAAAAAAGGAATACTAAGATTAATAGGCAATTTGTTATTTTATTTTTTGTTATTTTAACTTTTAGATATTATATAGATAGATATTATATTTTAAACTTCACACACAATCATCTTACCAAATACCAAATAAATTAATTTGTTATACAAATAAAAATTAATTTGTTATTCAAATATATGTATGAAGCATTAACAAAATACATTTATCTTATTTTATAAATTTTGCAATAACCTTTACAATTAAAAAATCTACTATTCACATTTATCTTATTTTATAAATTTTGCAATAACCTTTACAATTAAAAAATCTACTCTTCCTACTTATTAAAAAATCTACTCTTCCTACTTATTAAAAAATCTACTCTTCCTAGTTAGAAGAATTAAATTTTATCCATAAAATCAATAACTTCCATTCCAATTCAATAAATTTAACTTTTTAATATTTCATGATCAAACTTCCCTGGCATGCTTGGAGGTTTCGAAAAATCAAATTTTATTGATAAAATCAATAAATTCCATTTCAATTCAATCAGTTTAACTTTTAATATCTCATGATGGAATTTCCCTGGCATGGTGGGAGGTTTCGAACTTTTAAGGATGTGCGAAATCAATTATCTTGTGGATGATAAAATCGCCCCCTTTTCTTTCTCTCATCTTTGGGTTGTTAGATTAAACTTGGTTTGTAAAACCAATAAATTCCATTCCATTTCAACGAATTTCCGCTTCATTGTAAGTTTACCTTTCAGAATTTCATTTTAATGTATATTTCGTACCATACTTTCATTTGTTCTTCTCAACCTGAAACCGAGGTGTGGTATCTTTATTTTAATTTTAGTTCCCCTATAGTCAACCGATCTCTTATTCCTTTTTCCTCCTGCCAAAATCTGGAAATTTAATTCTAGTTCCCCTAGAGTCTACCGATCTCTTATTCCTTTTTCCTCCTGCCAAAATCTGGAAATTTAATTTTAGTTCCCCTAGAGTCTAGCGATCTCTTATTCCTTTTTCCTCCTGCCAAAATCTGGAAATAATTGAGCCCGTTGATAGCTTCAAACCCATTTACGATACATTCTTCCCAAATTAAAATTCCACTGTTACCCACTGCAATAATCGAAACATGTTTTTTTGTGATACCAGAGATTAAAACAAGTCCTCTGTCATAAGACTAACCCATTTACGATACATCCTTCTCAAATTCAAATTCCACTGTTACCTACTGCAATAATCGAAACATGATTTTCTGTGATATCAGAGATTAAAACAAGCCCTCTGTCATAGGACTCTGCTCTGTTATTTCTCTACCGGTAGCCCCTCTTGGCAGTGCATGAATTTGGGGTTTGGGTCGGGTAGAATTTTTATTTGTAAAGTTAGTGACAGTGTGGGGGGGCTTTTGTGATATAGTGTGTTTTACAATGATTTCACGGGGAGGAGTGAGCTGCTGCCTGGGCGCGTTTGCCCTTTATTGCTTAGGTCGCAACAGAGGAAGGTAACTAACTGCCCTTCTTCATTTTCTGTTTGTACGTGGGAGTGAGAAATGAGGACACGCAAACGATGACATTTGTTACTTGTTTGAATGATCTGATCAGGGAAGCTACTATTCTCAAGTCTGTGACGCGGGTGAGCCAACTCAGAGATCTTGGTAAGGAGTTTGCAAGTTATCTCYTTTAACAATGTTTTGGTTTTTACTTTAAAAGTTGCAAAAACATTCTGAGCAAGTCAAGCTCAAGGTAAGAAATATACTGTGCGAGACAGACAGATTATGGCTCCGGRCCCTTACCCATTAGAGACATCCAATCCAGTCTTTGTGCTAGAATCTGTGTTTTGGTTGCATAGTATTTGAAACTGTGACCATCTTTACGATTCCTAATTTCTTGGGTAAGACTTGCACACTTCAATTAGGCGAACCTACTAGTCATATTGGACTCTGATGTGTCTGAGAGGATGGAATTGGCCTCAGGAGACTTTCCTATATCGCTATTTTTCATATAGGCCCGAGGGTACTTTGCCCAAGAGAAAGAGGGAGGGAGAGTTGAAGGCATGACTGCCACGGGTCAATGGGCAACAAATTTCCTTAGCCTACCGATGCCACGACCAATTCATGGGCTCTTTATGGAAGACAAATAGCAGCAGGTATTAATATGTATTATGAATAGATTTGTCTGCCCACCGTTCTCGATATGATTGGGTTACTTAGCACTCTTGCAGGGTGAAAAGCCATCTTTTCTTCAAATTTATAAACCTCCTTATGGTTTACTGATACCTTGCAATTGTGTCTTAGGAATTGTAGCAGAAATGTAAAGTTGCTTAATTCATTACACCAACATCAAATAATTGTGTTCATGCCAAACACAGACAGATACGGTATGTGTAGGCTGTTTACAGGCATATGAGGCCATGGAAAAAGAACCATCCTTTGAGTTTTCAGACTTCTGTGGATCTTCTGGTGAATCACGAGAACCATCCTTGTGACCACCTATTATTTGAAGCAAAGCTATATAGACAAATGCAATATCTTACATGCGAGCCTGAAACTAAACTAATTTTTTTATATTGTTTGTAAAAGACAATGCTTATAATATCCGTAATGTCCATTGCTCATCGACATAAGTAATAACCATGACCTTCTATTCCTTTGTTTTAACTGGAACATTGTTTGGAATCGGTCCAGTCCAAAAGTCAAATGTGTTTATAATGTTGTAAACAACCTTTTGAACCCAGATTTGCACTACCCTAAGAACTACGCATAGATAATCTATATGCGAATACCGAGTATCAACTTGAGTGGGCAATCCCAGGGAAGGCATATTAGCTATTCTATTATCTTAATGATGCGTATATCTGCAATAGTATACATCTTAATGGCTAGAGGAAGCATCATTTTTAGCTGTGCTTCAAGGATGGAATATCTTGTATATAATGATCCTTGATATTTTGAAAAAATATAATGGTCTAATTATTAAGAGTAGTAACTATAATCATTAAAGCTATAATAAAGGGCTACATGGTTTGGTTCAGATCTAAGAGCCATAACATAAATATAACTTGAAAACTCTCGTGAATTTTCATTCAATCATTTGTCATTATATCCTCACACTTTTGTTCATGGATATACAATTGGGTCAGGTCTGCACTGTGCAGCACTCTTTCTTCTCTGATCTGCTCAAGTGCAGTCATACACACCCTGTTCCAGCCTAACATAACAGTGAAAGAATGCTTCCCAAAACCTGAAAAGGGGTTAGTAACAAGCAGGGAAATAGACTCTGCAACACAGCATTATAACAGAGGGATCAAGAGAAGATTTTTACACATTAGCAGATCAGAGAGTCCACAAGAATATACAGGCCACTGCACAACAATCACGGTCAATATATTCATTTGCCCCTTCTCTAAATACTCACAGGAACAACAGCATAGACAAGTCCCTGACTGGAAATTTAAATAAGCAGTTATCTATCTTATCCCTAATCTCTACAGGAAGATTACTAAAGCCCACTATTCTAAGTTGGCACACAGGCCGAAACAGTGGCATCCTGCCAAGTTAGAATGCTCTCTGGCATGCCTACACAGCTCCTCTGAGTGTATGGCTACTCTGAGCATACCCAATCCATTTTTCCCCTGTTACACTGAGATAGGCTGGTCCCTTTATACACAGAGCACAATTAGTTACCATCCTAAATTCCTTAACAGAAATGCATAACCCCTAAATTTATTGCTAGTTGGAATGACAACATGAGCATTGAATTTGCCACATTTTTGGGTATTAGAGACCCACTAAATTGTGCATCAGGTTCCTGCTTCATGGTCTAGCTGTCATTTATCTTCAGGCCTCTTGGCACTAAAATCCATTCCTTGTTCCTCACAATGAACAGTTTCAAGCAGCTTCAAGAAATCTCACAAAAGATGTTGACTGGTGTCGTTCTATACAGCCCCTGCATCATACTCCCCTTGAAAAATTTCTGAATGTAATGTTCCCGAATTGGCTAGTCTAGGAAACGCTGCTAGTGTGTGTGTAGGATTAATTGTTTACAGCATATCAGCATATAAATGATCATACAAATAACAAATGCGACAAAGGACTGCAAAGTTTATATTATGATATCTCTACGGAGTACAAATGCCGAATGCGGCTGAATAAAATGAATCACTCGGCTAGATCAAAAGACAAAAGAATCTTAGCCGGAATTCAATAATCAAGCTAAACGATAATACCCGATAATAGATGAGCATTGCGGGATCAAAGGATGAGCTTGAACTATGGCAGCTCGCATGGTAATTGCTGAAAGTCTGGAAAGTTTGCCCTGGTGGCTATACCTCTAGGAATGGCCCGAAAACTGTCCCAAATGGTGTGCCCTGCTCTAGCTCTCAGTTCTGGTGACTGGCCGACCCCTCTGCTGGTGGGTCTGGACCCCAGATGGATCCCCCTGGGGGAATGCGCCCCTCCCACTGGAAAACTGCGCCCTAGTGATTCCATCGTCGGAATCGGCTGAGATGTATCTCAAAATGATTGCCTTGGCCTACTGGGAAATGGGTTGGAAGAGTTTCCCTGGATCTGGTCTGATGATCACTCAGGAACCCCGAATGTGTCCACCAAAAGTGCCGCACTCCTAAGTCTGGAAAATGTGCCCCAGATGATTCCTCCGTCGGAATTTGACGAGGAACCAGGCGAAAGCTGCGCCTTGCCTTCCTCTCAACTGGGTCAGAGGGGAATCTCTGAACTCTCCCTGGATGGGACAAGTCGATCCACTGAACCTCCTCAGAAGCTGCGCCCTCACCCTGGATAAGTGTGCCCTTGCTGCTGGACCCTATGTAATTGCTGCTGAAGAATGATGGAAGACCTGTGTGATCTTGCCAGTGACTAGGGTGTGTCTCTCAACACCGAAATCAGTCAACTGGTGTCTTCCTCCTGGAATCCACTGAACTATCTCTCCTGAGATGCGCCTATCTCTTCAATGGCAAGTCATAATCTGCATAATGATGAATTAGGTTGCTGACCCTTCTCTTATAGCTTTTCTAAACCCTAATTCATTGTTGAAACCCTAATTCACTGTTGACTTCCAAATTTAGCTCGTCTGTTCTATTTTTAACTCATAATGGCTTAAAAGCGTTTTTAACCACTTTTAGCTCAATGTGACTTTCCAAACATAACACCTTTGACTGGAGTGACCTCTAGTAACCCTGTTTACCCCTTTTCTGGCCTTGGCTATAGTTTAACGAGGCGGTTTAGACCATTAAGCCTCCTCTTTGGAGCTCCTATTTGGAAAGGGACATTACAGTCCTCCCTTCCCAAAATTGCTTGTTGTCAAGCAATACCAATCCAAGGTGCTGCAACACCTGCTCGGTCTCCCAAGTAGCGTCCTCTACTGGAAGCCCTCTCCATTTGATCAAACACTCTCTGATGACCTTGCTCCTCAGTTTCCGCTCCCGGAACTCCAAAACTTTCTTTGGAACCAACTCCAACTATCCCTCCTCATCCAATGGGGGAAGCTCCTCTGATGTGCTAATGAATTGTCCCACTGCTTTTTTGAGGCAAGATACGTGGAACACGTTATGAATCTTGCTCCCCTTTGGAAGCTCTAGCTCATAAGCAACTTTGCCTACTTGGCGCATGATCCTGTAAGGGCCATAAAATCTGGGCTTGAGCTTCTCGGCCCCACTCTTCTTCAGAGATCACTGTCTGTAAG
>ML799743.1:294105-325216 GCA_009831015.1 Picea engelmannii | reverse complement strand
GGAAAAATCATATTGGAGCCTGAAGCCATCACTGACACAAGAATTCGCCAGCTGAGGAATAGATCCATTTCAGAGTATCTCATTAAATGGAGGAAACTATCGGTTGAAGATTCCACTTGGGAAGATGAGTCTTTTATACAGAAACATCCAAAGTTACTCAAACATTGTGGACAACACTTGTCTAAAGGGGAGGGGCATGTTAAGCCCTAATATTGGCTCATTACCCCGTAATTGGGGCATATTATTTTAGTAATGTTATTTTATTAATGTCGGCTTTAGGCCATTAGTTGTAATTAAACCTCCTAGTCTCCTATATATACCAAGGAGACATTTCATTTTGAATCATCTTGTACTTGAACATTTAAGTGGGGTAAAAGGAGGTTTCCCCCTTGAAGAGGCTTATTATCTAAAATTATCTCTTTTTCAAGGTGTTGAGTACTTTTTCTGAGGTTTTTCTATGCTATATTGATATTTGGTTCTTAACAATTTTTATCCTCCATACCTTTGTGTTTTTGGTGTAAAAACGTTCTCATACTATGGGGGAAAATAGCAAGAGATTTTACCCTCCTTACCTCTATGTTTTTGGTGTAAAAACGTGCTCAGACTATGGGGGAACTAGAAAGAGTTTTTACCCTCCTTACCTTTGTGTTTTTGGTGTAAAAATGTGTTCATACTGTGGGGTAATTTAGCCAGAGTTTTTACCCTCCTTACCTCTGTGTTTTTGGTGTAAAAATGTTCTTCGACTGTGGGGAAAACCAGCATGATTTTTACCATCTTCATCTCTGCGTATTACCCCTTTTTACTCAACGTTCCTTTCTTTCTCCCATCATTATTTCTCGTAGTAATTTCTCTCTGCTTAGCGTTTGTTATGCTCAGTGTTTCTGTCGGGTGCCTTTGTGATTGGGAACATTTCTCCCAGCACTCAATCTCTCTCCCTCTCTCCATGTAGTTCGTTTTACACTCTGCAAGGCCACATATCAATCGTCCTCTATGATTTTTCCCCCAAACTCACCCAACATGGACACCCATGCACTTATCTCCTTGCCTCTGTGAATGGTTGGTCTCTATCATATTTTTACTAAATTTAACTGAGGTGAATGGTTGGTCTATGCCAGACCTTTTATAAATTTAATGGATGCGAATGGTTGGTCTCTGTCAGACTTTTACTAAATTTAACTAAGGCAAATGGTTGGTCTCTATCAGACCCTTTATAAAATTTAATTGATGTGAATGGTTGGTCTCTGTGAGATTCTTTTAAAAATATATTTTTCATATTATTAAAAATTATGTTGTGATGAATAGATTGTCGATTATGTTGTTGATGATTAGAATGTCGATCATGATATTGAATATTGGGTTAAGAGGGTTGTGCACCTTATAAACAAACCAATCAAGAAGTGATGATCTCAAGAGAGTCCACGGTATATCAGTTCGTCTGTTCCCTAAAATAAAACTTGTTCCAGAATCTAATCAGAGAAATACAACTAAAAGACATAATGGATAACCCTTGATTTAAACTAATTTCCTTATTTTGTGGAAAGATTTTCCTTTAAATATTTTCCCTTACATGCGCACTTGTCTTGTAAAGATTTGATCCAGGATACTTAGGCTTTCCTTAAAAGTTTGTACATTTACGTTCTCCTTGAAGACATGCATAAATTTGGGTATGATTCTTAAAATACTAATGGTTCCTTTAAAATTGTTGAAATATAACTCTACTTTTATTTCTGCATAGTCATGTCTTAGGTGTAAATAAGATGAAGAATTGTCATTAAAAAAAAATAGATTAAAGTGAAAGAAGATGTTGATAATGATATATAATTCATACTTTTATTATTGCATAGATATATCTTATATGTAATTGTGAAGAAGAAGAGATAATCTAAACAACCTTAGTTATTTTGAATAATAGTTTAAATTTTAGATCTTGCAAAGATACAGAGGTTCTAGTATTGATTACATCCACCTTAAGAGCTTATCATAGTGTTATAATAGATAATGGAGAAGTAAAAGAGGGGGATCGTAAGGACTTGAGCCTTCAATTACTTAAACAGATTTAATGTGCTTGTAGTTATTGTAAGTTTGATGACCACTTGTGCTCAAGACTTTAGGTGAGTGCACAAGTAACTTTTTCTTAGGTGGTAGACTTGGTAATTATGATCATCATGTAATGTATGATAATATTGATTATTATACTTCTTGCAAAACTGAATTTTAGTTAATCATTCGGGATTAGATTTTGGACTTCTTATGCAACGAATTTCATGTTATAAATTGAGTTATAGATTTTATTTTTTGCGCAATTGGATTTTATATATTGGATGATGGGTTAACAACCCTTACTAGCATCATTGATGTATTAATGGAATTGGCATGTGAACGCTAGCAATTAAATGATTTGTGCCTTGAAAATAAGAAACAGTTTATTACATTGCGTCTTATTTTGTGTCATTATATGAATGATGAATGATTAAGTTGTTAGCTCACTTCCACCATGATTTTTATAATGATGCATGATTGGTTAAGTAATAATATTTACGTGTGCGCCTTAATTTAGTGGTCTAGAATTGCTTTGCCATTCTTCCTTGCAACTCAAAATTAATGATAATGGTGTTTGAATTTATGTGATTTATTTACTCACACATTGAATTTAATTGATGTTTAATCTCATGCCATTGCTTCAGTTAGCATGAGAATGTTCAGGAATTATTACTCTCATGGGCAGGGGATATTTAATGTTGATGTATGGTTGATCACCATGATGGTTACTTGTGCGCCATGTTTAATTGTGAATTAGAATTGATGGATTGATGGTGTTTATGAGATGTGTTGAAGGTTAATATTTGTACTGCTTTGCATCGTTTTTTAATGGTAGAATGCAATGATGTTGGGTTGTTGTATTTATTGTGTTAATACATTTATGTGTGTGTCATGATTCATGGTAATGATATGTCAGCCATGTATCGTATTTGATTATTATTGTTTCATTAATTTATGTGATTGATGTGTCGACATTGTTGACTATTTATTTTGATGTTTAAATTTTCCTAGAACAACTTTAAACAGAAAAATTGACCTATTGTACATCGTTTGGTTGTCATAATGGCGGGGCCATTAAATATGGTATCAAATAGGTTTCAACCCTATGACTGTGGATCGACATGCTTTCCACTACATTAAACGCTTGAGTAATAACCTACTACTAATTAAAACTTTAACCTATCCATGTAGTAATCATGGTTAGGGGATGTTGTGGAGGTAGACGACGTGGTGCGAGGGGCAGAGGTGCCATGCCTCCAGTAGCTTCCATGTCTAAGGGGTTTAATCCCCCAAGGAGAAGAACAAGTCATTGGAAAGGATCATATTGTTGTAAGAGATGTGGATGGTCTGACAAGGTCCTTCCAGAGAAATGTTAGAGGCCTTGACTAACCTTCCTTATTGAGATAAGGCTAGGGCGCCTGTACACCTGAGGGTCCATAGCATGCCCCAGTCAGTACTGGTATCATTCATGGATAACTCTAGAATATTAAGTTCTTTATTTCACGAGTGCCACAGACGGTTCACCTATCGTGGCATGGCTGGAAATCAAGGCGATGTGCTTCATGATTTTGACCTCCATCACGAAGGTCCACATGAATTTATTCAGCTAGGGGGAGCACTCTTATATGGTGGAAGACACTCGTAGCTCATCTAAACATGGTGTTCGAAGACGTGTTATGGGAATGGTTTGAGGAATGGTTTTGGGAGAAGTATTGGTCAGAGGAATTCATTGAGCACCAACTTGATGAGTTCAGTACCTTACAATAGGGTGGTCATATAGATCCAGATTATAAGACCAGATTTATGGAGCTACTTCGGTACGCCCCACACCAGAACCCAAAAAATATGGAGACCAGCAGGCTAGTGATCGGTCTTAACTACAACTTTTGTGTGAATATGAGGATCTAAATGCCTCAGATGTTACATGACATAGTCCAGTATGCCTCATAGCCTAGAATAATTTGACTGTGGGATTTAGGGCATGACTCCTATAAGAATATCTGAACTGATGACATCCGGTGCACAACAGCATCAGAGGCCAACCAGAAAAGACATATTGGTATCAAGATATGTCTATAGAACCCTTTTTCACGACCCCATAACGACGGGTTCCTCAACAGAAAACCCCTACAGGGGACCGCCGCCAATAGTCGTAGTTAGGCTTGTCAGCAGATTAGACCAGGATCTTAGGCTACTATTCCAGCAACTTCTACTTCCATGCCAGGAGTACTGGACCAAAGATCGGTGTTGGACATGTGGAGAGCCACATTACCAGCAAGATTGCTCAATTGAGAGGACCAGAGCAGTCGGATCAACAAGACCCGCTATAGTTGGAGATTAGGGAAAGGCCCATCAGATTCTTACAATAGTGAATAATTGTCAGGCTGAGCACCATTCCATTGTGCTTGAGGCATCACGTACCATCGCCAAACAAAATTTAGTTTTGTTAGATCTCGGTGCTACATAGAGCTTTATTTCTAGCACTGCGCTGAAGGTATTTAGGTAAAGGCATTGAACTGGACGAGTTTAGATTCATCGAAATGGCTTCGGGTGCCAACCAGATGGTTGGTTAAAGGGGTTGAATTGTCTCTTTAACATAGGGATTAGGTAACAAATTTTGAACTATGTCACCATCTTAAGATCTTATTATGGCATGATCAGTACGGACTGGTGGGACTCGCGATGCAATACTCAATGGTAAGATGAAGCGGTTGAGTTGGACTGGTGATGAGGGATGGAGACGTGTGATTGTAGGAAGGAATCAGGGAGTTTCCCTGAGGTTCATCTCTTCCCTATAGCCTCAGAAGAGCATGTGAAAGGGATGCAAGATATATGTGATCCTTGCGTTGAACGAAAAAGGGCGTGGCGAAGGGACTAGAAAACCTTTCCGTAGTACGAGAATTTGCGGTCGAATTCCCAAAAGAATTACCAGGTGCACCGCCTGAAGCCAAGATGGAATTTACCATCAAATTAAAATCTAGAACCAAACAGATAGAAAGAACACCTTATCGGATGTCAACCCCTAAGTTACAGGATTTGAAAATGAAACTGAGGGAGTTGTTGGACCTCAAAACTTATGTCCAAGTGTGTCACTTCAGGGTGCACCTATTATTTTCATATGGAAGAAGGATGAGTCATGGAGACTCTACATTGAATACCGTTGAGTGTTCCTTGACAATATTTTGATATATTCTCAGGCGATGTAAGAACATGATGAACATTTGTGCCTGGTACTACAGTTCCTACGAGAGAACAAAGTATTTGGGAAACTGTCGAAATGCTCTTTTTATCAAATGAAGACTCATTATTTAGGGCATGTCATCTCTGGAAAAGGTATCATTGTGGGTCCAGTGAAGGTAGAATATTTTATGGAATGTCCTACGCTGAGGAACATCCCAGAAGTACGTATCTTCATTGGTTTAGCGGAATATTATCGACAATTTGTCGAGGGTTTTTCGTAGATAGAAAAACTTATTACGGAGTTAAAGAAGAAAAACAAGAATTTTGTGTGGACTAAGAAATGCTTGGAAGCATTTTGAAGGCTCAAGAAGTTGTTGAAGACAACGTCGATTCTAAAATTCCCTGACATGACTGAGAAATTCTTGGTATGCACCGACACATCCAAGGAAGACTTAGCTGGAGTCTTAATGCAAGATGGTCGAGCGATCTCTTACATCTTGAGAAAGTTAAGAAATCATGAGGAAAACTATGCGATGCACGATTTGTAGTTATTAGCCATTGTGTAAGCTCTGAGAGTATGGAGACACTACATGATTGGAAGGAAGTTCGAACTAAAAATGGACACGACAAAGGTGTTGGTCAGAATTGTTTAGCAAGTACGATTTTGAGATTTCCTACATAAAAGGAACAGTAAAAAGAGTGGCAGATGTGTTCAGTCGGAGGCCACACATATTTTTGGTGATATCTCTTCAGACAAATATTCATGAAAATATTCTAACTATAAAATGTGATGTTGACTAGTATAAGGAGGTTAAGGAAAATTTCGGACAAGACACCATGTTGGTACCAACATTTGAGGGATTTACCATGGACAACAATGGATTAATGAGATATAATAACCAGATTTACGTACCACCCAATGACAAGTTTAGAATTTTGATCTTGAATGAAGCTCATAGAGTTGTGTACATGGCTCATCCAGGAGTCATGAAGATGAGGGCATACCTTAAACCCTTATTCTTCTGGAAAGGATTGAAGGTAGACATAGTTAACTACATGACTATATGTCTAGAATGTCAACAAATGAGGGTTGAATATAGACATCCAAACGAATTACTACAACCACACATTATTCTAGAATTGTATTGGGAGGTCATTTCGATGGACTTCATTAGAATTGTTGTTGATGGCCAGGTGGCATGACTCATTTTGTGGGAGTTGACACTCTAAAGAAAAGTGCACATTTTATCCCTATGTGTATGATGTGTCAGGCGCTACATATATCTAAATTTTTTATCAGCGATATAGTGAGGTTCCATGGCGTGCCTAACAGGATCATATCTGATAAGGGAATAGGTGTTTGCAAGATGTTTTGGATGGTGTTGTTGGGAAAAATACCCTACGGACTAGCAAACTAGGGTCAGACTTGCATGCAAATTTTGACCGAAAAGAAACTACTTTTTTACCTACAACCCAAGATTTAAACCCCTCTTTCATAGTAAATGCATGGAAAAGGACCACCAACCTTATTATTGGAATTCAATGTAGATCCTCCATTGTTCTTTGATCGCTTTCTTGCGTTGCTCCTTCCACAGATGACCTGCACTCAAGACAAATAACAACTATGCATGCATGCTACTTCTCTACTCAAGGGTTAGAAATCAAGCATAAATTAACCAAACCATAGACAATTCATGCATTGGGACGGGAAAAGTATTCTTTTTATTACTAAAAGTGAATCAACTTACAAACAAAGCTGAGACCAGCCACCGCTCCTTGAACCTGATCCTAGGCTCCTCTTCTTCTATCCTTCAACTTCTTTGCGTTAAATCTCCTTTGACATGAGGAAAGGCTAAAGGGTTGGGACAATGGATTACGTAAATGGGTAGAGTTTCTTCACTATATTTTTTCCTCCTCCAAATGGTACCCCTACCCCTTCTTTTATAGGCTAGAAGGAGGTAGGGTTTTGGATGAACCCTCAGCCATGCATGGCCGGGAGTTTCAGTTAACTGACCCATAGCTTTTTGTTCCGTCGACAACTTTCCTTTTTTTGTGCTTTGTTAGGTACACGTGGGCTGTAGTGAGTCAACCAGTGTACACACACGTGTAGTAATGGGTTAGGGCACATGGACCTTGACACAAGAGGATTTCCAAAGAGTTGTTTAGCAGAGTTTTGGCAAGGAAGGGATATGAGTTGGCCTGATGCCAGGTAAGCATGTGTGGTGCAATTTAGGGTTATAACAGATGCCCTCTAATGTGTGAGGTTAGAAGAGCATCTGATGGCCGAAATACATTACCAATATTTACTGATATGTTGAACGATTGATCCCAATGATCAGGAACCAGGAGGTGTCGTCTGCAAAATAACGCATGTCTCACCGAGGCGGGCATACCCATGCTCGGGATAAAATAGAACCATGGCTACCAATCAAATACACTGTAGATCCATGTCAAATAACTATAAAGAGTAGCTATGAATAATACACAGCGGAGCTACATCTTGAAATCAGAAAGATATACATATAGAGTATCCATCTTCCATAAGTTGATTCGGCCTGATGGTTGTACTTCAAAGCTTGAGAAACAACTTCAAAATCTTCTAAAACTCGGGTAGGAGTGTAATATGAGTGTACGACTGCACTAACCAGAGGTCTTCGACGGCTCATCGGTTATGGACTTGATAATCTTGATGATCGGACTGAAGGCTTCAGTGATTTCAAACAAGGACTTGATTGGATGTTCAGGATGGCCGGGTATGTGGACAAGAGACATATTGCAGAGGGGACGACTCAGGCTTAGTGACAAACTTCCCTTGGACAATAGCATGACAAGTGATAAGACTCAGGAAACATATATGTTAATCATAAGTCTACGAAGCAGGAGGCAACGCAAACTCTCCATATGTTTGGAAGAGTAACCAAACGGTGGAGGACACAACTCTATATAGCGAGAAAAGCTTCCTAAGGTCATACTACATCCCATAGTCTGATGATCAAACGGATAGATGTGCTTTATCCAAGGGAAACTCATTATGCTGCCAATAAAGAAAATACTTTTCCCATCCTCTTTTTGGAGTATATTTGATTTTTTTGTTCTTTTCGATAATTTTGGAAAAAGAATAAAGGAATATTACGTTACAATGGAGGAACGAGTACTGCAAACATAAAAGCTTGAGGCACAAGGACAAGACTGATGTTCTGGTAAAATGATACTCGAGAAAAATCCTCCGGCGGCCAAAGGTGTTAAGACGCAGAAGCAAACTGTCACAAGGCTGGTGGATAAGGTATGCAAATGCGGTTGATAGAAAACACAATGGTAACGTCCTTTGATGTAAGTTTAACGAGCCCATAGAAGGTAAGCTCGATGGTTTTTCATATTTAGAGAGTCTGAAAAAGCATAAAAGGAGACTCCGCTGGGATACCTTTTTCGACAATAGTCTAGTTGGTTCGAAAAATGGATAAGCTAGCACCGATTAGACGTCAATTCAAAAACATTTTAATGAGTGTGACAAGGACAAGATCACTCGGCTATTTTTTCACTTTTAAGGAGTCTGAAAAAAGCTTAACTATGGACTCCGTCAGGAATATTCTTCTGGACCAATTTAATGAGTGTGAAAGAATAAGGTCACTCGACGATCTTTTCAATTTTAGGGAGTCTGAAAAGAGCTTAACTATGGACTCCGTGGGGGTTTATTTTTCGTAAATTTAGTCCCTCGGGCCCGAAAAAGGAATAAAATTATACCTGAGAGTACTCTTCTAAAGAATGGGAATTCAATAGAGTATACCTTTGTTCGTACAGTTGACCGTCCGGACCAAAAAAGGGGTAAACTACCGCCGGGCAGACGTGACTTCAAATTTTAGTTTAACGAGTGTGAAAGGCCACAAGATCACTCGGCAATCTTTTCATTTTTAGAGGATCTGAAAAGGGCTTAAAAGGAGACCCGTTATTTTTTGGGAATCCTGAGGGTGAGACAAAGAGTGAAAAAGACTCATGCAAATGAAGTTCAAACTCATATTCATGAAAGAGTATATAGACTCCCGAGCCTACAGTGATTTTAGAAATGGCATGGACACCATAATGTAACCAAGACCTACCTAGGGCATCCATGTTCTGGTAAGCTCTACCACCAAGTTGCGACACTTCTAGAGAAGATATGATGGTTCTGTGGCACAACCGGATGGGATTGATCCTATAGCAGAAGAAAAAGACAACGAGATGCAAAAGTTGGGGTGGTAACCTAACCTATCTGCTCAAGTTGGAAAAAAAAATAATTTTATAGACCGTCAATATTTTCTCGAAACTCAAAAAAAATGTTCCCAATACCTGATCAAATCCCTCCCATATAACTCATGGATCACTCTAAATGGTTTTTGGTATAAAGAAATTGATAAGGGGGGCCAAAAAAGTGACAAAAAGAGGCCAAAAAGTCTATAAATAGAAGCTGGCAGTTCATTATCACCATTGCTGATTTGGAAATTGACTCTGGAGCCAAAATACCCCCTTTGCCAAAGATAGTGATTCCGGGAGCTACAGTGGATGAAACGAACTTCTGCTTGGACCAAGTAAGTATAAACTCCCTTACCTAGCTATTCAATACTTCAATTTAGTTATTTAGTTGGTTTTTTGGGTGGGCGTCGACCTTAAAAGGGTCAGCCCTAGGTACACGCAGGTTGTCTCTGGACAAGCCGCATGTACACATGGGCAGAGTAAAGTCTGACCATGTGTACACGTGACTGTCACCTCTACAGCCCGCGTGTACCCCCCTTTTATGATGAAAAATAAAACTAAAAGGAAGTACTGACCCTCCTTTACCTTGTTGTGTTGGCAAGATGTATGTCTAGTGGAGGAAAAGGGAGCATGAGGCAATCAATGAGTTGGTTGCTGCAGATACGAATGTTGTGGCCGTGTTAATGCAATGCGGTTTACTCAAATTCTTTCTATGTCTATTTATGCACGTGCAACCAAGGCTACTGAATGCCTTGATTGACTACTGGCATCCTGATGCAGAGGCATTTATGCTAGAGGGGCAATCACTGGTGCCCACCACTGAGGATATTTACTTTCTGACTGGCCTCTCAAGGAGAGGGGAACTAGTCAACTTCCAGACTTTTCCTGTGAGGCCGAGCAAGATATCATAATTGATAGTTGAGCACTGTGAGGCTGGGAACGAACGTGCGGGATCCCAGGTACCCATTAGAAAGATTATGAACTTAGCTCTACAGACTATATTGTTACTGATTGGGCGGATTACCGGCTCAGTAGCCATGCATCAGGCTTCATGCGCACAGATGAACTGTGCCATCCAGTGTATGAATGCACAGATTTTTGACTGGAGTACCACATTGCTTGAGTCCATGAAGAGGCAATTGACAGATTGCCAACAACAGACACAGAGGAACTTCAGGTTCGAGACCATCTTGTGTTCGTTATTTTTTGAGAGAGTTCTGAGTTTTAGTCCTCAGGTTGTAGTATGAGGACATCAAGCCTTTTTCCCTGTAGTGTGTAGATGGGCAGTGTTACTGCCGCGACAACATGGCGGAAGGACCGTTGAGTCCTTTGAAGATGATTTATTTGCTTGGCTGTCACGACAGAACCCTGTTATCGAGGACTACCCATATGCAGGGATAGATTTCTCTAGAGATCCTGAGATACCCGTGCCTCCTAGTGAGGAGCGAGGGGAGATGGGTAGGTCTCCACCTTTGTAGTTTTTTTTGTTTTCATATGTAATTTATATGTATTTTTTATATATATATAATTTTTGTATGCCAGAGTCTTTGACGGGTTACGTTTGTTGTATACAGATGTGGGACCCGTGCGACCTACCAACTATGCACGGAACAAGCATCGTCCATGGCCAGAAGCCGCAGCTACTGCCGTTGGGGGAGCAGCAATAGCAGGGAACCTCCCAGCCAGGGAGGCTGAGAGGGTCCTTAGACGAGTTGAATGAAACTTCACTGTGCTCACTCGCACAGTCTCGATGGCCGAGATAGAGGACGTGCCACCATCCATGCAGCCTCATGTTGTGGGGGCACCTCGGACATGGGTCTGATTGTTTAGGCATTTAGCCCGCACTGTGGATGATTATAATAGGGCCCATAGGCCCTGAACAGACTTTAGACTTTTTATGTGCCACGAGCACCTATTTGTATATATATTTTTTGAGGGCATAAGCCCGGTGACTCGTTACTATTCCCATTTTTTAGGCGCTTGTGTCCATCTATGTACTCTGGTTATTTTAGGATGTTTATATATGGTTTTTATCTTTTTTTGTGTCTTATGGATTATGTGTGAAAAAATGTATTTACATGTTTATGTCCATGTTATTTTTATATGTGGGCCAGATGCCAATCTAAAATTTGATTAGCTAGAGTGTCGGTAATTTGATTTAATCTCCTAGGAACATGAAAATATGTAATATAATCAAATTTTCATTCTAAGAGACGTACCCTAAGGAATCGTTGGTGTAAAGTTGGATCATGAACCCGGTATACTCTGTTTAGCTGCGACACAACCAGTTGAGCATCGAGATAGACCCGAAGATGAGAGATACCCAATGACAAGGCGTCACAAAGCAACTCAATAACTGCACTATACTCAGAGACATTATTTGTGGTGTCACCTAAGCATATACCTCCGGAATATAACAACTGACCCTGAGGTGTAAAGATTACCCAAGTTGTGGAGGCAAGCCTCTGCGTGTGTCGACTAGCACCCTTTGCATATCCAACAAACACCTCAGACTCACTTGATATCTTCCATATTGACGAAAGATAACATCAATGACACGTCCATAACACTTTAAAAGAAACTTAAAAAGTAATTGTACAAAGACTATACATATGTTACAAAAAGTTACCCACAGTGACCTGTCTATGAGTAATACTTCTTGAGGTAGAGCCCATTTCTAGGCTCCGCCAAAGCATTCCCTTCAAAATCAACCAAATGATAAGCGCCCTTTTTTAATACCTCTTTTACAATGAAGGGTCCAAACCACATGGGTTTAAACTTTCCTTCCCCTAGGGGGTCCTTGTCTTGGTCGTAGACCAGGACAAGGTCACCTTCAGAGAAAATACGAGGATGAATGGACCTATCATATTGACACTTGACCTTATGTTTGTGAGCCTCGTTGGCCAGGGCCGCATCGCGACGCTGCTCATCAAGTTGCTCAAGGTGTACTAACCATTCTTCAAGTGGAGAAGTGTCTGGCAATAACTGTACTTCCAATTTCAGACATGAGATTTGACATTCGATGGGCAAGACTATCTCCAGCCCGTAAACGAGTTGAAAAGGTGAGAAACCAGTTGTAGTCTTAATAGATATTCAGTAAGCCCATAATGCCGAGTATAACATCAAATGCTAATTTGACTTGGCTGAGTTGATAGTTCGTTGTAGAATCGTCTTAAGAGTCTTGTTTACAACTTCCACCTGCCCATTGGCTTGGGGGTAGTAAGGTGATGAATGTTCCTGCTGTAACCCAAGATTTGATGTTAATTCGGTCATCATTTGGTTCTGAAAGTGACTGCCATGGTCAGTGACAATCTCTCTCGGGACACCAACCCTTGCTATGATCTGGTTGAATAAGAAGAGAGTTGCAGTCTCTCCATCATATTTAAACGTTGGCATAGCTTCGACCCACTTAGTGAAGTAGACGATAGCTACGATGATATAGTGGTGCCCCCTTTCTGACGGGGGGTTGCATGTAGTGTAATCAATCCCCCACTTAATGAAGGGACCAACTGTGATGATATGAAACATAGGAGTGGGATGTGCCCTCATCTTTTGAGAGAAGACTTGGCATGGATGGCACTTCTTGACCGATTCGATACAATCTTTGATAAGTGTCAGCCAGAAGTAACCTGCTCGTAGAATCTTTTGGGTTATTGCCAACCTAGATAAATGATTGCCACAAGCTCCAGCATGACAATCGTTGAGCACTATGATGGCCTCCTCATGAGTGAGACATCGATGCAAGATGCAGTCTACACCTCTCTGATACAACGTATCAGCGAGTATGAGATAATTCTTAGCCTGATGGCATATCCACCGACACTCGTCACGAGAAGCAAAGGTGGGGCTCTTCAAAGTCTAGATATAGATAAGCATATCTCCGTACCATGGGTTTGAAGATGCAATCAAAAACATATCCCCCTGGATAGGCGATTCCTCAGGCACAACGTCACCTGACTCAATCGGAAGTTCCGAAATAAGCTCTGCGAAGACCAATGACTTCTTAGACTTTGTTGAAACAAAGTCTAAGTCAAATTCTTGGAGGATGACTATCCATCTACTGATTTTTCTCCCGATAACTCGTCGTGTCAACATGTACCGGAATGGATTCACGACATCAATTACGGTGGTCTTACGAAATAGAACATAGTGACGGAACCGTTGAACATCATGAACTGCAGCCAACGCAAGTTTTTTGATATGAGAATAATTGAGTTCCGGTCCTACGAGGCCTCTACTCAGGTAATAGATCATGTATTCTGAAAATGAATTGTCTTCTTGAACTAAAACCATGCCTATGGTTGACTCTGCGGCAGCCAGATATAATAAGAAATTTTTTTTATAGTTAGGTGGTCGTAGCAGAGGTGCGGTTGTGAGGGTGTGTTTTAATGCGTCGAAAGAGCATTGAGCAGCTTCATCCCAGAAAAAAGGAACATCTTTCTTTAGCAAACACATAAATCCCTTGGTGATTTCAGCATAGTTGGCAATGAAGCATCGTAAGAAGTTCACCTTGCCTTGTAGACTCTGAAGTTGTAAGATTGTGCATGGGGGGGGGCAACTGGATTATTGCCTCCACCTTAAGAGGATCAACCATGATCCCTATTGTTGATACGTTGAAACCTAAAAAACGTCCTAACATTACGTAGAAGCTGCACTTGTTTGGAATCAAGCGAATTATGAAGTAGAGACAACGTTCGAATATTAGTCTAAGGTGCGTGGGATGATCTGTTCGCTTGTGAGAGTGTGATGCTAAATCATCTAGATAGGCCTCGACTATATGCTTGAGGTCATGAAACACAAAAGACATGGCCCATTGGAATGTGGCTCCAACATCTTTAAGGCCAAAAGGCATCTTACGATATGTTAATGTACCCCATGGACAAATGAATACCATTTTGTGTTGGTCTTTAGGTTTGATTTGTATTTGATTATATCCTGAAAAACCATCCATCAATGAAAAGACTTCACAACCGGCACATTCATCAATGATCTGGTCAATGAATGGTGTTGGAAAAATATCTTTGGGACATGCCTTGTTCAAATCACGGAAATCAGTATATACATGAATCGTGCCTTGTTTTTTATTGACCGGCACGGGGTTTGACACCCATTGAGTCAAATGAATAGGATAAATGAAACCTTCCTTTAGCAATTTCTCAACCTCAATCTTGATGGCTACTGCTTTCTTAGGATTGACTGGACGAAGATTTTGTTGAACAGGCTTGGCATCAGGATACGTTGTGATTTCATGTTCAACTATTTTTGGATCGATACCTGGCATTTCCTTATAAGACCAGGCAAAAACGTCGTGGAATTCTTTGAAAAGATCTGTGTAAATTTGAATCTCTTCGGGGGAGCAATCCACTCCGACGAAGACATTCTCCACGATGCCAGGGTTTCGGGAGATGTTGACGGGTATAGTTTCAGCGATAGTCGCCATATTACCCTTAGTATAAATTTCCTGCGTAGCTAAGAGATTAATAGGACATGGCTAATCTCCCGTCATGGTAACAGTGAATTATCCTGCCTCGATTCGGCTTAACTCTGGGAGGAAATATGATATGTGATGAAGATCTTCCCAAGGTTTTTCTAGACTAGTCATTGCTTCGATTACTACTTCGTTCAAAGGCAAGTCTAAGTCTAACGAATCGATGTTAGCAAGAGAACCATGAGCCCAAATAGGCTCTATAAGTGGATCCAACTCTTGTGCCGGAGTTGGATCAGGGTTAGATGAGGCTTGCTGGACTAAAGAGTACACTACCTCAGTGACCGACAAGGGAATGGACATGCCAGGGTGCTCTGTCTCATCCATCGTGGCTGATGGGGAAGGAAGAATCCAAGCATCCTCAAAGTAAGTCGTGCGGAACAACGAAACTTGAAAAATATCAACCTTATGGTGATTAGATATAAATTTGACATCATCATGAGGAGGTGGGTAATTTAAGGTACCCATCAAGGATGGGCACAAACCAACTCCTACGTTAATGACACCTGGTTGAGGATTATCAATCATAGGGACCGTGGATGCCCCCAAAGCTGGGTGAAGCCTAGAGAAAGACAATTGATCAATGGTCACTATCCGACTCTCGTGTGGAAACAACAAGACTCATAAACTTGTAGCAACCACAGCTTGCATAGCATAAGTCTAACTCCTTCCTAACAAGAGGTTATAGTTGAGGGGAGCATCAACTACCTCCACTTTGACACACATAGTTTTCCCTCCTAATTGCACAGGGAAAGAAGGAACGATGCCATGTGGTTGGAAAGAACGATCGTCGAAAGCAGTGAGGAGAGTAGGTGAAGGAGACAAAGCAGGATGGCCAATGGCCTTCCAACATGATAACGACATAATGCATGTCAAGGCACCCTCATTGACCACCGTGTGGAAGATATTCCATGTAAAAGTTTTCGTGGGATGAGCCACTACTATCTGAAACGCTATGTGGTAAGGCAGACAAGGTTTTAAGTCGGTTGTATCTAACATGATGGTACCTAGGTTACAAGTCTTAGTAGAGCCCAAAGCGGTTAACAAGGCTTTCCTCTGAGTAGGGCAGACATCGCACAAGGGGTTTGTGATAAATCCTCCACCACCGAGTAATTCTGGGAGGCCCTTGCATTTGGGTTGTGAGAAGCGTTTTTAAATGCACCCTTTGGAATGCATGTCATTGTTTCTCCCAACGTCTTCTCGATCTGTAGAGGAAGAGATGGGAGATCATCTTCTTTACCCTTCTCAGAAGTTCTTGGTTTACTATAGTCATGCGCTCTAGTCGTTATGAAAGAATCAACCCTAACCATATATACATTTGCGGATGAGGGATTGTTTGGAGGAGGGAAGGTTTCTTGGCTGCCCCCTTCTGTACTTGTAAAGGCTTGAGTTAAATTTTTCCCATGTTGAAAATGATTAGTCAACAATGCCTGCTATTGCTGTGTGACAAACTTTTGGGCCTCTGCAAGTCGAGGACAAAGATGGGTCGGGTGGTCTTCCGCACACAAGTTGCACGGATACCTCACCTTCCATTTTTATGTAATGTCCCCGCCAGCATTATCAGTGGGTTTTTTATCCCCCTTACCCTTCTTTCATTGTTTTTTCTTCCCTTCAGGCTGCTAGGTGGCCTTTGGGTTAGTCGACTGCATGGAGTGTACTTCCGACGTTTGGGTAGGGGGAGCAGCCAAAGCAGTAGTTTGGCTGGCCGCTGTGTGTTGAATGGATAATTGTTGCAACTATTTTGTCAATTGCTCAGCGGGGTTGGTTTGTGCTGAACCAACAATACCATCGGCATGTGGTCCAGCTCTCTGTCTAGTTTTATCCAGTATTGAACGTGGTGCATCTAGAAAGATGTTGTATAATAAACCAGACTAAGAATAAATGTGCTCAAACTGTTGAGCCCTCATGATGGCATCTTCTTCGGAGAAAAATCCGGACGTTGTGACATCTTTGGACAACTGGGGGACCAAAGACTTAAGGAACCACTCTAGAAGGAATGCTGGTGGGACTGGTACTTTGATTAGATTCTTCCGGCATCTCCACTCTCAGATATGATCATAGATATGGTCCGTTGTTGTCTATTTGAAATTGGTGAGCAGATCTGTGCCTGCGTCGTATCTCATAAGTAACTGGAAATGGTTAAGGAAGGCCATCGCCAATTTGCCAAAAGAAGAGTATCTTGAGCGATCGAGCTCAATGTACCATTTCGCGGCACTCCCGATAAGAGTGCATTGAAACAATCGCAACTGTATGGAGTCATATTTCGATGAGTTAGATGAACACCAAAGATGGAAGGTAGTCGCATGATCACCTGGATCTTCATTAGGCTTGGCCTCGAACTTTGGAATATCCGAAGGCAACTTCGTTGGCATAGGAGGCCAACGTGGATCGTGACGAATAGGATCATTTAACAACCTTGTCAAATCTGGAAAGTGTAAAGTTGCCAGGAATGGTAGTTTGGGTTGCTGCTAATAACCTGGGAAAAAGGGTCCTGGAGTTTGACTGGCACCAGGTTTCCAGGAAAAGTTTGGCTGCTGGCCCGGATTCTGGAAGAAACCATGGCCCTGACCATCGTAAGGATTTTTCATCTATGGAGACATCATCGGCTAATTTCCCATAAAGGACATAGGGTGTTGGGCATGCATCGTATTCGAAGGACTTTGGGAAGGATTACCCCATGCCAGTCCTGATGGGAGATGCATCGTGGTTTGTCCAGGGTCCCATTGAATGTGGAAAGAATTACCCCAGAATGGCATTCCAGAGGAGGGAACAGATCCTTGTTCTGAGTTCCAAGGTCTTGCTATATGTTCCCCCTGTGCAGGAATAGTACCCTGCACAAGAGTGGATTGTCAAAAAATGTGATTGCCCCTAGACGGGAAAGCGGTTGATGAGAAAGTGTTGTTACCAAATGTCTCATTCCAAACAAACGATGTCGAACCTACCGACATACTGTGCGCAGGTGTTCCTTAACTTCCTGCTCCAAATAAACTAGTGTGTGCAGGCTGCCCGGAGGAATGCTGATGCGGACCACCAAGCGAAGGGGACGAAGGAGGGATATGACCTCCTACGTAAGGAAAAGCATTAAAAGGGACAGGAGTGCCCCCAAGTTAACCTTGCAGAGGAGCGTTAGATCTCCCTTCCCCCAGACCGAAATTCTGTAAAGTGGAGTAGGTGAGTGCAGCACTTGTACCCGAACTAGGCATATCGTATGTGAATGGAGGGACTGTCGCACTAGGTGTGAAGGGGGTTGTGGCCACCGCCATAGACGGGTTCAGTCCACTATGCGGTGTAGTTGCAGCTGAGACCATGGTGGCTTGGACTGATGACGATAAGTTAGGAGATGATTCTCCTGTGGTAGAAACTGTGGTGGGAATGGAAGAATTCCCAGAAGAAGTAACAACGTTTGTTTCCATAGCTGTGTGAGGAACTATCCGGCGTTCATGAAATTGGATTGGTGTAGTAAACGATTCCCAGATATAAGTGATTGGGGTTTCAAATAAGCCAAGATTGGTGGTTGATTCCTCTGGGAGTTGTTCGGGCACAAAGGTTTGTAACCCGGTCGCTTCGAAAGACCCTTGTTGGTCTAGCTTCCACCTTAATGGTGGCGGGGGTGGCTCCAGTGTAATCGGCGGTAGGCCCAGAAGCCTGCGTGACCGTCGAAGCTCGGGATCCTCCACTGTGTGAGAAGATCCAAGACACGCTAAGGTATTCTACACGTTCAAAAGTAACACACACTAAAAATAAGCCCCTAAGAGATAAGACAAGCAATCACTAAACTATTTGGAAGAATGGTTACAACAACTAACACTAGAGCAACTTACCAGTGCAAGTGCAACTCGAACACAGAAGAACCCTCCGGGTATACTCTACAAAGAATGGCCCGATGTTTGTCCTAGGTACCATGGTATACCCCCGCATTCACCTGTGTATGTCCCTAAAAATATTGGCAACTAAGTTGCCAGCACGCGAACAGTCACTTGGTGGGTACAGTCGAAAGTCGGGTAGACCACAAATAGTAGGGTATCAAGCCCGAAACCTGTCAAGGGTATCGAGAGAAAATGGTCTAGAAAAAAACTGAGGACCTCGAATGGATTCGAGACCCACGAAGCCCCGTGGCAAATGCAAACGACGGAATACCAAAACAAGCCCTCGATATGTGTTCTCCACTACGATTGGTCTGGGTTTGGAGGGGTTATCTCTGCTACCTTTCCGCACACGACCTCGTGTTTATCCCCTGTGTTAGAGGAGGGTCTCAAATAACTTCCATGAAATTGGACTTAGACACTCCCTACCTCAGACTCTAATGTTTGGTTTTGAGTGGCCTTAAAGAGTTTCCTCTCCAACCTAATTGAAGGCCCTAATCTTGAACTAGTTTGTGAACCCTACAAACATAAACGTCTAGTAGATTTTAAGATTAGCGTTGATTTTAAGGCTTTTTCTTATGTCAAGGGGTATGAAGGTGAAACTGATGATGTGTAAAGATGAAAGAAAAAATGAATGAAAAAAGATGGAAACAAAAGACTGTTACTAAATGCAAAATTTCAACAACTTTTCACAAAGAAAGATTTCTTTTTCTTTTCAATTTTTCTAAGATTTTATACAGCAAACATAAAGGAATTTCGCTCGACTACGAGCTACTTATGCTCTAAATGCACTGCAAAAACTTACGAAATAAAAGACTTCTCCCTATATAATGATGTAGAGACACACTCTTCAAACAAAGAAGAAAATGAAAAGAGATTTTATTTTTTTTAATTTAAGTGCTAGTAAAGCAACAAAGGGAAAATACCGACAAGCACAAAACCAAGAAAGACAAATTATGGCTTAAAGCGCAGATCACAAAGAATCAGAGTAAAGAGTCACATAATGACAATAAAAACAAAAAACAAAGAATCTCATGCTTGTCTAAAAACCATAAAAAGATTTTTTTTTTTTTATATTTTCCGTCAACTATCAACTAAGAAAAAGCAGGCTAAGGGTAAGATGACCTAACCTACTGAATGTTCAAACCTAGACTCAAACACCTGAGAGGAATACTTCTTATCAAAGGAGGGGATGACTGCCCCACCCTGAACAAAAGGTAGCTTGTTAAGCACGCGACTGTCACTAAAACAACACGCGTGCAAACGCGTGCTGAGCAGAGACAGGAAGCGTGTACACGCGGGCTGACCTTGTACAGGCCACGTGTATGTCTAAATTCTAAGAAAAAAAAATGAAAACAGGCAGTCCAGACCAGGAAGAGGCCTCTAGTATTGATAACCAGGGTCCCTTGAAGGCTTGGATGCTCTTTCTAACAGAAAAGACAAATAATGCAAGGAATAATAAAGCAAAAAAAAACAATCTCAGATAGGACTGTGAACCAGCAAGACTCAGATAGGATTCCAGAAAAACCCATGAGAATGTACAATTCTGACAGAGAAGAGGAGGATTGCCTCTAAATTTCTTTGAATTCCTACACGCTACTGCTATCTCTACAACTAGCGTTCACACGCGGGCTGTAAGAGGATAGGGCGTGGGTACATGCGTGCAGGCCTTCTGCAGGCCGCGTGTACCTCTGTGTGTCCCGACAACTACCGTCAAGCAAAATTCATGGAAAAATGGTATGAAGAACCAGGATCCCTACTAGCTCAGACCTTACAGAAAAAGACAGGCAAAGAAAAACTGGAAACCTAATCTTTAAACTACCCAAAAAATTTAAATAAATCCAGAAACCCTAAAGAGTATTCTCCCCAGTATGGTCGCCAATTCTGTTGTTGGGAAAAATACCCTACGGACTAGCAAACTAGGGTCAGACTTGCATGCAGATTTTGATTGAAAAGAAACTATTTTTTTACCTACAACCCAATATTTAAACCCCTCTTTCACAGTAAATGCATGGAAAACGACCACCAACCTTATTACCGACGTTCGATGTAGATCCTTCGTTGCGCTTTGATCGCTTGCTTGCGCTGCTCCTTCCACAGATGACCTGCACTCAAGACAAATAACAACTATGCTTGCATGCTAATTCTCTACTCAAGGGTTAGAAATCAAGCATAAATTAACCAAACCATAGACAATTCATGCATTGGGATGGGAAAAGTATTCTTTTTATTACTGAAAGTTAATCAACTTACAAACAGAGCTGAGACCAGCCACCGCTCCTTGAACCTGATCCTGGGCTCCTCTTCTTCTGTCCTTCAACTACTTTGTATTAAATCTCCTTTGGCATGATGAAAGGCTAAAGGGTTGGGACAATGGATTATGTAAATGGGCAAAGTTTCTTTGCTATATTTTTTCCTCCTCCAAATGGTACCCCTACCCCTTCTTTTATAGGCTAGAAGGAGCTAGGGTTTTGGACGAACCCTTGGCCATGCATGGTCGAGAGTTTCAGTTAACTGACCCATAGCTTTTTGTTCCATCGGAAACTTTCCTTTTTTCGTTCTTTGTTAGGTACACGCGGGCTGTAGTGAGTCATCCATCGTACACATGCGTGCAGTAATGGGTTAGGCGCGTGGGCCTTGACACAAGAGGATTTCCAAAGAGTTGTTTAGCAGATTTTTGGCAAGGAAGGGATATGAGTTGGCCTGATGCCACGTAAGCATGTGTGGTGCAATTTAGGGTTATAACAGATGGGTTTCCTAAGAGGCCTTGGGAACACAACTAAACTTTAGTACAACATGACCTTGAGATAGACAGGATGACCGAAGAAATAAACCAAATTTGGAAGTTTGTGTTGCATATGTTGGTGTTGGACCAACAGAAATATTGGGAATATTTCTTGCAGTTGGTCGAGTTTGTGTGCGACAACAACCAAAAAGGTACCATTTAGATGGCACTGTTGAGTTTCTCTACGAGATATTGTATCGGATGCCTTTGAGCTGAGATAGATGCGAGGATGGGGTCCTGGTAGGACAAGAAGTGATCCAAGAAATGGAAGAAAAAGTAAAAACGATATGAAAATGGGTTGGAAGAAGTGCAAGATCGTCAGAAGGGTTTTATCGATGTGCATTGCGTGACCATAATTATGAAGGACCTAATGGCTAATCATGACTCATTCCTTGAGGACTTGCTTGACATTTATATTGTATCTATGTGAGAATTTAGGTCAGGGATCCTACGCATCTGATGACTTGATTTATTTGCGGATGTTGGGCGAGGGTGCACTCACGGCAGAGCCAATCCTCATTCTGGACCATCGCATTTGACAGCTATAGTTTCAAACTATTGATCAAGTCAAGGTATAGTGGGACAATTATAGTCCACACTCGGCTATCTGGGAGGACGCATATGATATGCGTCAGCAGTTTCCTTTTTTGTTTGATGACTAGACCTTTAGATATTGTCAAATAGTTTATTTCTGCACTTGTGTACTGTGAAACTTTGGGACGAATTTTAAAACAAGAGGGGGTGTATGTAACATATTTCTTTGTGCACACCTGATGTGACTTATTCTCTGAGGACACTTGTGTGAAAGTGATCTGATTCGTTATATGATTTCCTTCTTAGCTTATGGATTCTAATGTTGAGACTGTGGATTATGATGTCATGTTATGTTATCATGTATAGACATGTGCTATTGACTAGTTTCTCTTGAGTGTGTAGGACTCTTGATAGATTGAGGATGTCGATGGCATCGATGGACCTCCTTGGACTCTGGATCGAGTTAGGGATTGGACTGTATATGGTTTGATTGTTTTTGTTATTCATATGTGTCATATGACTGGGTATATTATGATGTTGTTTATGGATCACTGACAGGTTCGTTGATGGATGTAGGTTGACGATTACTTGCTAATCAGACTCACATTTGGAGTAAATGGGCCATGCACAACAACCAGAGATATTGAGGGAGAGGTGTGGCAACATCCCTTTCATAGCCTACTAGCACTCTCGTTGTGGCTCGAACTGTAGGTTAACAATTACCTAATTCGAGAGATCCACGATGTCGTGAGGGCAGACTGAGATAGTCTCTCATGAATATTCTAAGGGGAACACAACAAGGCAGGGTCCTTATTCCTTAGAGGCCCTTAGTCTCCCACAAGGTCACCAGATGCAGTATTGACTCCAAGGGCTTGCGTCTACCAAAATCAGTCAAAATGGGAGTGGGACCCTTGGAGGATGTAGTGCGTATTGAAGGGAACGTCGTATAAATGAAACATGAATAAAGTCGAGTGGAACCCTTGGAGAACGTAGTGCCTCTTGAATGGAACATTGTGGTTTTAACACTGGTGAGTCAATGAACATAGGTAGCTAGAAAACAATATCTCATTTTGAATTGATCATCCTTAAAATAAATGGTGTATGATTAAAGTTTAATAATTATAAAAATTTCCCTTAAAAACAATTTTGCTAAGCCTAATTGAAATTTGAGCACAGGTATAATCGAGGGTATAAGGACTAAAACTAATTAATCAATTAATAAAGTGGGGGGATGAAGAAAAATCAAATTTAAAAATTAAAGGAGAAATAATTTACCCAAAAAATTTAATTGTTGGCTATGTGCAAAACTTGTTAATTTAGAACTTAGACCAAAAAGGGGAAACTTATATACAAAAGGAATGTGGACACATAAGGGAATCTAGTCTAGAGAACTTTCCAAATTTGAACTCACCTAAGATTTAAGAAAGGTGTCAGTCATTAAGGGAATGTGAGGGAATAAAGGGACATAGAGGAGTGTTTTTAGGAACACTTTTAGGTGGGTGAGGGAAATTGGAAAATTAATTTAATTAATTAAATGAATTTATCGTACAACTAAGGGATCGAGTGACAAGTGTACAGGGGAGAATATTCCTAATAAAAATTTAATAAAAAGAATTAAATGTGCATTGTTGGCAACTAGTCACTAAGAGAACTCTATAAAACACATGGCAGAGGAGGGGAATGGATCACGACTGGTATGCGTAAGGTTATGTTGTCATATTTTTCTCTTGACTGGTTCTTGTTGTGGGAGTTGGGATACCCAGCTCGAATAGAGAGTGGTAGCTTGTCCTTGCGAGGTGATATGGGAGATATATTTCTTTGGTTTGTGTGTGTGTCCCCTTTGCGGCTCGAGGCTCTCAAGGGGAACAAGACTACCCCTAGCATTGGTTGGGAGGTACCGGTGAGGTCTCAGTGTTTAGAAAGAAGGAGATGGATGAAGCACAAGCATGGGACAACCACTTCAAATTTTGCACCTTTGGTTACGATACTTTTAATTGTGATTAAATTATGATTTATTCTGCCTTTAATCTCATCAAAAAATTGTGAAATTCGGTGTCAACTTCTATTTTATTTTGCGTTTAATCTCGTCGAAAAAATTGTGAATTAGGTGTTTAAATTTGGTTTTATTTATGTGTATATTTTCTTCGAAAATAGTGAAAATTTGGTGTTCTACATCTCACCTCTGCATTTTCTTTAAATTCCCAAAATGTTTCATCTTTGCTCTACGTTTTTGTTTGATCATTTTCGTCAGACTCGCTCTACGTTGGGAGACCCAGGGAATTGCCCCCATCCTCTCTGTTACCTAGCAAATCGCTCAGCTACCTCTACATTTTTCCTCTACTCTGCATTTATTTTTTTGTTGGGGGATTGCAATCCCAGTGTGGAATATCCTTACCTCTGTGTTTTTGGTGTACAAATGTGCTCAGATTGTGGGGGAAACTAGCAAGAGTTTTCACCCTCCTTACCTCTGTGTTTTTTGTGTAAAAACGTGCTCAGACTGTGGGGGAATTTAGCCAGAGTTTTTACCCTCCATACCTCTGTGTTTTTGGTGTAAAAATGTGCTCAGACTATGGGGGAAACTAGAAAGAGTTTTTACTCTCCTTACCTCTGTGTTTTCGGTGTAAAAACGTGCTTAGATTGTGGAGGAACTAGAAAGAGTTTTTACCCTCCTTACCTCTGCATTTTTGAGGCAAAAACGTGCTCATATTGTGGGGGAATTTAGCTAGATTGTTTACCCTCCATACCTCTGTGTTTTTGGTGTAAAAATGTGCTCATACTGTGGGGGAAACTAGCAAGATTTTTTACCCTCCATACCTCTGTGTTTTTGGTGTAAAAACATGCTCAGACTGTGGGGGAAACTAGCAATATTTTTTACCTCCTTACCTCTATGTTTTTGGTGTAAAAACGTGCTCAGACTGTGGGGGAATTTAGCCAGATTTTTTACACTCCTTACCTCTGTTTGTTTTGGTGTAAAAACGTGATCCAACTATGGGCAAAAACCAATGTGATTTTTACCATCTTCATCTCTGCGAATTGCCCCTTTTTAATCATCATTCCTCTATTTCTCCCAGCATTCTTTCCTAGAGGAATTTCTCTTTGCTTAGCATTTGTTATGCTCAACATTTCTTTTGAGTGCCTCTATGATTGGGAAAATTTCTCCAAGCACTGAGTCTCTCTCTGTGTTGTTCTTTTTTACACTCTGCGAGGCCACACTTCAATCGTCCTCTTCGATTTTTCTCCCAAACTCGCCCAATATGTACACCCATGCACTTATCTCCTTGCCTCTATGAATGGTTGGTCTCTGTCATATTTTTACTAAATTTAACTGAGGCGAATGGTTGGTCTTTGCCAGACCCTTTATAAATTTAATGCATGTGAATGGTTGGTCTCTCTCATATTTTCACTAAATTTAACTGAGGTGAATGGTTGGTCTCTGTCAGACCCTTTATAAATTTAATTGATGTGAATGGTTGGTCTCTTTCAGATTCTTTTAAAAATATATTTTTCATAGGATTAAAAATTATGGTGTGATGAATAGATTGTCGATTATGTTATTGATGATTAGAATGTCGATCATGATATTGAAGCTTGGGTTAAGAGGGTTGTGCACCTTATAAAGAGACCAATCAAGAAGTGATGATCTCAAGAGAGTCCATGGTTTACCGTTTCATCTGTTCCATAAAATAAAACTTGTTCCAGAATCTAATCGGAGAAAGACAACTAAAAGACATAATGGATAACCCTTAATTTAAACCAATTTCCTTATTCTTTGGAAACATTTTCCTTTAAATATTTTCCCTTACACGTGCATTTGTGTTGTAAAGATCTGATCCAGGGAACTTAGGCTTTCCTCAAAAGTGTGTACATTTATGTTCTTTGTTGTTCCTGAGTTTATACTTTAAGGCTGCAAAGTATACCATCAAGGCATCCGTAAATGTTTAAAGGAATAATTTGAGAATAATAATTTAAAAGGAAGGGTGAAGAAGAAGCAGTTTCTCAACTGTCTCTGTCTTTCTTCCTGTTGTTCTTGGATGCTAATGTCTCTCTCAATAGCAGCCCATGAACGTTCTAATTCAACCTGGTTAGTTGTTGTTTGTAAAATGGTATTAAATAGATTTAAGGCAATATTGGTTTGATCTTGAAGACCAGGTTCAATGTTGGGTTGTCTTCTACTTGGAACAGTCATGGAGGATAAAAATTTATTTATTTGTAAAAGGATTTTAATCAAACGTTACTTCAATCTTTCTAGAGATGAGAATATGAAAAAACAATTTTGAAATTCAAAACACTAACATAAATACATTCGAGGCCGTTTCCTGGATTTGTAACAATTTGAGGATCATAAAATAACAAATAAATACTACAGAAAAATATGAGGCTTTAATCAAGAAAGAATCTCATATTTCGACAGACAATAATGAAAGAGAACAAGGTTTCTAATGAAAGCTAAGTATTAAGGTTCAAATGATTTACAGGTCTTAAAATCACTGATAGCAATTTCAGAGGAAAAACTGTAAATAATTTGATATCCAAACCAATCTGAACTAGAAATCAAAGATGTAGATAACTTCAAATTGATTATTCATTAGAAGAACATTGAAAGAAAAATACAATAAAGAATGGTAAACAAGGGTTAAATAACACATAGCTACAAATTTGCAGGATTCAGAATCTCGTTTGTAATCTATATTATGACGTATGGGAAAATTGTTATTACAATCGGCTCTCTCCAAAAAATTCTGAAGCCCTTTCTCTATCTTTGGAAACTACATTTATATATTTTCCTCAAAATTTTCTCGTTGGTGACTAACCAACTTCCTAATATTACGGTTACATATAAAAAATAATGTCAACCGTTTACATTTTATTTCTAATTTCTAATGATAAAAAACATTTAAAAAAATAGTTTAAACTTGCGTTGACGAGCTTCCTTTCTCCGCTTCAATACACTGAACACACTTTCCCAAAAATTTCACAAAAGTCCTGGGAGCATCTGGTATCTCGTTTTCTTCGAACAAGAAAAATCTTTTCTGCAATTCAGGCAAACGACTTTCAATCATCTTCTCTGTGAATTTAATAGTTTTCAACTTTAGATTCGGCGTTACCATCAATTTGTTGATCTCTGTGATATTGATTAATTTAATTTTTGAAATCTCTATCTTCATTTCCTCCAGCTCTTCTTTGAACCTTAGCTGGTGCTTGGCAATATTAATCTCACCTAATAATCCGGAACAGTCATCTGTTCCGATATTCAATGAAGCTCTTTCTATGAGATCAAAAATTCCCTGGCAATCATCATTAACCTCTTTGGTTATTCTTTTATATTCTTCCAGGTTTGCTTCCCACACTTTTAATATTATGTCCCCTTTAACCTGTTCAGAAATAGATAATTTTTTAATCTTTCCAGCTTCCTCCTTTGATGAGAAGGCCACTGCCTTTTGAAAAGTCATTCTAGCTACTTTCGCCTCCCTTTCCTTTTGGAAAACATTCTCCAAAGAATTATTAGTTTCTTGAAAATAATTATGGACTACTTCCAGATTCAAAAACACTTTCTGTTGTTCTTTCTCTATTTTCAAATATATCTCCAATGCTTGTGTTCTGAAATTTTCAAGTTCTACTACTTGATTAGTAATTGTAACAACCCTAGTTGAATAAATGTTTAAGGATTAGTAAGTAAAACTTAATTAGGGGATTAATTTCCTTAATATGGTATTAATTAAACAAGATTGGTATAATGATACTAATTAAATAATTATTAATTAATTAATGGTTGCAATTTGATTAATTAATTACATGTTACATTCATTGACATGGGTATTAAATTAATGGGGATAATAAATTATAATTTAATTTGTTAAATACTTACGTACACGGGAAGCGATAAGACATTGAATAAAGGGATAAGAAATTAATTGTGAGGGGATAAGGTAATAAATGGGTGGATAAGGAAGTAAATGAAGGAGGCGGTGAAGGAAGGATATGGAGGCAGAGGAGGTTTACAAAGGGGAGGATCATTCTACAGGAGAGGGGGATGGATTTTGGGGGCTCTCTTGGATTTGCAGAGAGGAGTGAGTTCTGGAGTTGGGAGGATTAGCTCAGGGGCACCGGTTTGCTAGAGGTTTTGGGCACGGGGGCCAGGATATCCATATGATATCCTGGAGCTAGGTAGTTGTCCTAGTTGGCAGGGAGGATAGTAGGTTTGGGCAGTGTTGGCCAGTGCATCAGGTAGCAGGAAGGCAACAACAAGGTAGCAAGGTGAATTAGCATCAGAACTAGGTAAATTGTTTGTGAATTGGCTAAGTTAATTCTACGCTGTAGTTAAATTTTAAATGTTAAATTCTGCTGAAATTTATATGCTTATTTGAAGTTAATGAATTATCTACGCACTCAGAAATTCGAAATTCTATGTTAGAAATGTTAGGCGTAATTGTAAGGATTTTTACTAGGCTTGTTGATATTTTTCTTACTGGCCACTACATATGGTATCAGATCATCTTTGTTTGAAATCTGGGCCTAAGGGCCAAAACTCCAAGCGCTAACTCCAACCACGCTTAACCTGCAAACAAAACATAGAAATTTTAATAAAAATAAATAAATAAATGCAATACGAATTTTAACTACTAGGGTTGTTACAAATGCGGAACATAAGCCATCTTTTACTCGTAAATGTTTTCTTGTAGAACAAACAGTGAAAAAGCTTTGCAGTTAGACATGGAAGTATAAATTACTGGAGAAAACATATACACTTTATTGGGAATACATTACAAGGTAAGAGCTTATGCATCAATTTCACAAGAAGGCCATTGTTCATCCATATTTTCAGTGCTATCCTCTGTACATGGCAAAATTCTTGAGATATCTTACCAAATTTGCTTAAATTGAAGGGAAACCCTTCCTAATAAAGACTGGATTTAAATAGTGTAGTAAATACCGAAATTACTGTCTAACTTTTACCAAATTTACTTGAACTCAACCGTAAAGCTTCCTATAGAGGGTTGATTTAAGTCATGCAATAAGGAAATAATATTTTCTACATAAATTTGCATCTCCTAAGCGTATTCTTTATTTCTTAAAAGATTTGCGGGCCAGATTCACCATTCACCAAACAAATTATTCCATAATTTGCCTCTATTAGAGCTCTAAACTCTCATGCACTATTCAGGATTGTATGGCTTCTACTATTTAACAATTGTGTCACGGAGTTTCTCGAATATTTGCTAGAAATAAAGAAATCACGATATGCGATGAGGTAAAAAAAAAAATTGATTACACAAAATTTTAAAGCAGAATTGGTTCCTTAATCTAAACAGGCGTCACATATCTTACCAGACACATTGACGTCCTGAACGGATTCGGGAACAACGCCGACCACCGAACTACTCATTTTTTTTAGAATTATCTTTTCTGGCGGTCGTCGCCCAGCCTTACAGTGCCAGAGCAGAGAAGATACAATGTTTCTTGCAACGGCAGCAACTTTGGTGATTTCCAAATAACAAATATATGGAAGCTCGACGTTGTCTGGCTCAAAGATGGCCGATTTCTTGGTTGAATTCCTCGGTTATATTTTATCTGTCGATTTAAAAAGGGCTCAAAAATGATCCAAACTACTGGCTGAATGCCTAACTATAATGGTCTCTAAAATTGGCTAAACCAAACCCCAAAGAGCTGAGAAAATGTAATTTCAAGCCCGTGAATAGGGAATTCGTACACTACAAGGGTCAAAATCAACCGCAATTGATAGAAATTCGTGGAATTCGCCGGCTAAATTCTCGTGCCCTTCTGTCTATCTCCCATAAGAAGAAAACAACCCTGCAGCTACTTGGGAAGCGATCCTGGGTCAAAATTTGACAAGCTGTAAGCAATAAGACCTGGTTGATGTTCCCTAACAGCATGTCATTCCATTTCCATTTTTGAGTGCCACACCATCCCTTAAAGTTCAAGCTCCCTATATGACTGCATTCTTAGAATACCAAACGAAACTGCTACATACTCTACATGTAGTTAAATCTATAAAATGTTGTGAACAACTTACAATAGTGAAATTGGAAAGGTCAAAGAAGAGTCTCACCAGAATGAAATCACCAGAAAAGAGAAACAGAAAGAGATAGATGGGTAGGTACAATTGAGAAGAAACTGATTTGATGAACCTGTGAACAAGTACGTCTGAATATGAAAAGATGAAGGCCTTCTTGCTCATCAAATAAACTCCTAGTTCCTCTTCCAGCTTACGTCGTATACTCGTAGTCGTAGTGGTCGTTAAGTCTACGGTCTGCAGAATTTCCTTCAGGCGCTCTGCGATTTCTTGCTCCGGAACCATCTTGGTTTCCCGGTTTTCTGGCTATCAAAACCGCTGGAAATGAATTCTTCTCTTCCTCTCTCCCGTGGATTAAAAGAAGACAATTATCTGCTGCCATGGGAAAGCCCCGCATCCCCTCCACCAACTAGTCAGGTCCCATATAGATGATATTCACATAATCTGATGAGAAATGGGAGGGAACGAGAGAATTAAATTCAGCAGAGGAACAAATCGCAAATTAAGTAAGGGCGAGACTTCACCATCGAATCGAATCGAAAGAAAAATTGAGAGATGAATGCGTGATTGGCCCTTCTCTTCCTCTCTTCCTAGATTCTACAAGTAGATTGTGCATCTGCTGCGATCGTTTGTGAGCGGTGTTCGTGGTTTTAGGGGCACGGATTTTGGGGGTTTGTAAGGGCGAAGGAGCCGAGAATGGAATTAACCATGCACTTAGTTAGCTTGTTACTTGTCCATCTTCCGAATCACAATAACAAACTACCACACTGGCTAGAAACCTCTTTCCACGGGCTTTGATGTTTAAAGTTTAAATACAACCTTTCATAAGAAGGAAATAGCAAGTAAAACTGGTAAGATGATAAACAACTGCTTGGGAAACTATAGCAACATAACATTTCAGCCTTGAAAGGATAACATATTGGTAAGTAGATCAATGCAAAAGAATAGGATCAAAATCATAACCA
>ML799743.1:254532-286163 GCA_009831015.1 Picea engelmannii | reverse complement strand
TTACTGATAATGTCAGTTAATTGTTATGAATGTGTGAACCATGTTTCTTTTCCTTGTACCATAAGATACCTTAACTTCGGGATGAAGTTTCCTGAAGGGTGGGTGTATGTAACAACCCTAGTTGAATAAATGTTTAAGGATTAGTAAGTAAAAATTAATTAGGGGATTAATTGCCTTAATATGGTATTAATTAAACAAGATTGGCATAATGATACTAATTAAATAATTATTAATTAATTAATGGTTGCAATTTGATTAATTAATTACATGTTACATTCATTGACATGGGTATTAAATTAATGGGGATAATAAATTATAAGTTAATTTGTTAAATACTTACGTACATGGGAAGGGATAAGACATTGAATAAAGGGATGAGAAATTAATTGTGAGGGGATAAGGTAATAAATGGGTGGATAAGGAAGTAAATGCAGGAGGCGGTGAAGGAAGGATATGGAGGCGGAGGAGGTTTATGAAGGGGAGGATCATTCTACGGGAGGGGGGGATGGATTTTGGGGGCTCTCTTGGATTTGCAGAGAGGAGTGAGTTCTGGAGTCGGGAGGATTAGTTTAGGGTCACCGGTTTGCTAGAGGTTTTGGGCACGGGGGCTAGGATATCCATATGATATCCTGGAGCTAGGTAGTTGTCCTAGTTGGTAGGGAGGATAGTAGGTTTGGGCAGTGTTGGTCAGTGCATCAGGCAACAGGAAGGCAACAACAAAGCATCAAGGTGAATTAGCATCAGAACTAGGTAAATTGCTTGTGAATTGGCTAAGTTAATTTTATGATGTAGTTAAATTTTAAATGTTAAATTCTACTAGAATTTATATGCTTATTTGAAGTTAATGAATTATCTACGCACTCAGAAATTCAAAATTCTATGTTAGAAATGTTAGGCGTAATTGTAAGGATTTTTACTAGGCTTGTTGATATTTTTCTTACTGGCCACTACAGTAATAGAAATAATTTTATCCTGTAAATGTTTATTTTCTTCTCCCAGCTTTCAGACCTGTTCCTATGTGACCTGTATTATATGCTTTGCCTCCTCCAAATATTTATTCATTTTCTGAATTTCTTGTATATCCTTTAGTCTAGCTTGTTCTAGAACCTTCTCTATTCCCCAACTGATATTTCCCTCAGTTTCTTTTAATTTGTCTTGCAACTGAATTATTGTTTGGTCTTTTTGTTCAAGCATAGTTGTTAAATTGCCAACATAATACATATTTGTTGATGCTATAGCACCCATTGTACCTGCTAACTCTATTGCAAATTCTCCATATTTGAGTTTCTTTCCATATATAATAACCCTAAGCTTTTTAATCATTCCCTCTCCCCTTGGATGAATTTCCTGTTTCAAGACTGCTCTTCACTTTTTACTGAAAAAGTAATCTGATGGGTGGATTTCATCTCTTGAAATAGGCTCTAGATCACTCACATATAAAGCTCCTTCATGGCGGTTTCCAAAAGTTGAATGCAACGGAGTTAAAGAGGTGATAGGACTATCGAGTTCTGTTGATGTTGTTCCTCCTATCTTTTCTGGAATATCCTTAGTTGTTTCCAGCTCTTTTCCCTTCTCTGTTTTCGATTATTTTGTTTGAGAACCCTTTGTGTCTTGGGAAGATATCTCAGTATTCTTACCCTTGCCTTTGGTATTTTCTTTATCCTGTGTATTAGTTTCAAACCCCGGAGGGGGCCCTTCCTGTTCTGGTGGTGGGATCAAAACCTCACCCTGCAAACTCTTGGGTAGGTAACTTCGCCTATGGCTTTGAAAGATGTGAATCTGGTCTGTGAGTCAGGTGTCATGGCCTATACTATGTTCAGTGCTTCTTCATAGGATTTAACATCCTTAAATATATCATCATAAATAGATACTTCATGTTCATACACCTTTAGATTACAATGTACGAAATGCCTACTTATTACTTGTTAGGGGTCATATTTTGTGTGCTCAATATCTACCAATTTCACTTCTTCTAATGAATCAGGCTCTACATTAGAATGGACTAAATTTAATAAAGTAAATTTCCCAATATGAACATGGAAAGATGGCCAAGACTTCTTCTGAGCTGCTTTTAATTCTAATCCAACACCGCCCTTTACTATCTGATGAGCTACCTCCCTACACACCAATCTGTCTGGTAGAAATTTAGGGAGTGCATGAGGGGGAATGGAACAACCATAAACCCTAATGTAGGAAATATTTTCTTCAATAAACCATTCGGCGACTGATTTAAGACTTTCTGTGATTGCATCAGAAATGAGAGGGGGTTCGCATCCAAAAAACATTATGTGCATAGGAATTATAACAAAATGACAAACCTCATAAAATGCGTCTTTAGCATTTTCTTCCCAAAGGGATGAGTGATATTTATGAATGGGTTCTAGATAGGAAATGCCCCAACTCCAATTCATTAATGGAAAGGGAGTCACATAACAGATTGCATCCATAATGTATGCAGACATATAAAAAGCTATTGGTTTTCCCTTTGATTTCGCTGCTTTGTAGTTTAAGATTTCTTGTGTTAGGTTATCTGACAAAATCTTATGCCAGTTAAAGCCATTTCCTGCTGAAGCTTCCTCTAAAAAGGGCACCCAATCGGCATGGAAATGACATGGATCTTTTCTCCCGAAAAGTCTACATAACATAATGGCTACATATACCATGTATTAATTTAAGGATGTTGTAGCATAAATCCCATGGGAATCATCTCTAAGCTTTGTTGGAAACCTCGCCCATCCTCTAATCATATCGGGATATGTCTGGTCTGCCTCAATACATTCTTTTCTCTGAAACTTTGCTAAAAAATCAGCATTAAACGTATGTTTATGATTTGGCGAGAGTTTATACATTACTTGTATGTGTTCTGGCCTAAATGAGCCGACGATAGCTCCTTGGTTGTTTAAAATGCTCCTTGTTGGGATATCGACCTTATCCAGAGCCCAGATGATCATTTCAGTGTATGCCATGAGCCTCGGGCGTGCAACAACCTTATGAAGTTCTGACTCAGCTATGTCCCGGAGATGATTTTCAGAATCAGGATGAGCATTCTCAAACTCATATTCCAGCAATTCGGAGATTTGAGTCCAAGACTTAATAGAATCTATAGCGTGCGGAGTGGTGTCAGAGATAATATCTCCTTCCTGTGTGTCTTCATTCTTCTTTAGTGCCTTTTTGGGTGCCATGACTTCTATGTTTAATTGAAAACCTATCATAGAAAATGGATGAACGAGCTCAACTTAAAATGAAAATATAGACGTTCGAATGTTTATTTTGAATACATTTAAAAAATGACAAGATTTTCATAGCTGTCACTAATTTAAAGCTCTTAATGCGGAAGATATTTTTCGGAGATACGCATTTAATGTCCGTATTTAGGCGCCCTCGATTTTTTAAAAGAAAACAAGAAACTTACTTAATCGGAAAGCGAAGCATAAATGAACACTTAAAGAATGATTACCATTAATCATGTTTTAGAAAAAAGGTTGATTAGTGTTAATTATAGATTAAAGCTGAAAACATCACTTTTCGGGGTTTCATAAATCCTGATGACGAAAGGTATGTCATCGATGAAAAATGATTTCCGAAATTGCGAAATCGCGAACTCACGATGTTTTAATTAAGATTTAAAAGATTTTAACACATTAATTAATTGAAATTAGACATTTTTGGGAGTTCGAAAATCCTGATGTTGAGAAGTATGTTATCAATGAAATCCGATCTCCAAAATCGTGAAAACGCGACGACTTTCTTTTTAAACATGACTTAACTCATCTTAATTAACTTACTAATCATGATTTAGGCCAAAATAGAATTATTTTGATTTAACGTGAACTGTGGATCGGGGTTTCGTAGTCTGGGATTTCGGGGAACATGATGACAGGAGATGCGATCTCACTGAACCCCGAATCCCAAAATCGCGACATGATTATCTTAACCCTTAAACGTTCTTATAAGGGAATTAATTAATTCGTGTTTTAATTAAGATTTAAATGTCTCGAGAAATCGGGGATCGGGATTTCGCTATTCGATTTGCATCGAAAACTTTGTTTGTAGCAAACCTCGAATCCCAAAAATTCTTTTAAGCTTAATTTAAAACTCGTTAGTTTTAAAATTTAACACGTTTTTTTGTTTTTTAAAAAAGAATTTCAAATAAAAAAAAACGTCGAGAGTCTTATAATTTTTGTAATCTCTTTTTCCTTTTATTATCCGAAAAATTAAAATTTTAAGAAAGGGTATCGTGTACTTAGAATTGATACGAAACTCGTGCTTTATAAAAAACCGAAAACCAAAAAAGAAAAATTTAGACCTTAAGGATAAAAAATTTAAGATCTGTTTCAACATAGACTCCAACTGGGGACCTCGTCTACTTGTGGGATGAGGAGAACATGTAGAATCAGTGCCTTCATTGGGTAAATGGTGTCAAGGGTTTATCACTGCTGAAACTGCTAAAGGAGAGGAAAAAGATATTTCATTTCAACTTTTGAAAATCTTTTCAACACTTCTTATTTGCTTTAAACTCAGTTGTAGTCTTCTTCGTAATATTCTTCTTCTCGTTCTGAAATTAAGTTAGTATTAAGATGATTAAAACAATCTTAGGAAACTTAACAGATTTGTAAATTTCGGCTCACATCAATCGAAATAAAATTTAAAATTTTAATTGGGGAGCTCTATCTTGACTTAAGATGAAAATCCAGTTTCGAAAAAACTGGTAACTAGAATAGAGTGATAGATAAGTATGACAACCTTACAGATACCTCAGATATTGCTTCACTGCCAGCGGGCCTGTTCAGTACCCTGGTGAAGTTATCTGTCCCTTTTTTACTGAATTTCCTTTCACCTCTTCGAGTGCTAATTATATATTTATACTCAGATATTGCTTCACTGCCAGTGAGCATGTTCAGTACCCCGGTGAAGTTATCTGTTTCTTTTTTTATTAGACGAGGGAAATCATTTAAATGAATTTCCTTTCATCGTCTTTGGGACTAGATGGGGGCAATCAAATATGAATTTCCTTTCACCATCTGTCTTATATCTAGCATATAAATATGAAGCGGGGGTAATCAGTGATACTTAAAATATCAAGGGTGGTTATGTGTGTAAAAATTTACAATAGAGGCTTGTCACCCTATTTTGATTACTCTAGACCAATCTTTTCTCAATTTTCAAAATCTCTTAGTCTGTAGAGAGAAAAGGGAAAGATTATTTTCAGGGGTTTTCTTTTGAGCAAGCTTAAATCCTCAGATAAACTGTTAAGAAACTTAAGAGAGTTTGAATCAACCTAAACATAACCACTTTTAGTCAGAGAATAAGAACTATGAGGAATGGTCTTACTGATTTTTAACTATTTTTTGATCTCAAAAGTTAATACATAATCTCTTCTACTTCCATGGGAAAACCTGAAAAAAAAAAAGAAAAAAAAAGAAAGAGAGAACTGAGGGTATAAAAGGAGATGTCCAACAATCTGTAAGTCAATTAACATAGGTTGTAAATTGAGAAATAACCCTTTGGACTTTTCTCATAAGGATTTTTACTTTGAAAGCTCTTTAAACTTGTTCTAAGTGAAACCTTTAAGGTTTAAGTATTTTAAAACGATTTTTTTTTTTATTTACCTATCAGCTTACGGGATAAGCAACGCATATTTTTTTTTTTTTTAACTTTTATTATTATTTTTTGTTTGTTTGTTAATTTGTGCGGGACCTGTTGGCTATGCGATTAACCTGTGGCTTGAGAAACCACAACTCAGGGGCATCTAAGCCATCAAAATCACCCGGGGATCACACCCGGCCTGAGCCACACCAACCCTTAACATGGTTGGATTTTTTGTCCCCGCAGGTTGCGAACCGGTGACTTTAACATCACGGAGTGGCTTAACAACACACTCCGTCACCGACTGTCCTACACCTCGGGGACTAACTTTTATTATTATTATTATTTTTAAATAACAAAAAGTACTATCTATCACATTTTTGTGGCAAATTAATCCTCTGAGTTCAGGCTGTCTGTTTGAATCCTGTAAACAAAACAATATCAAAAATATCAGTTTTTTTTTTTTTTTTTTTTTTTTTNACTTTCTAAAGAAAATTATGAAAAAAAAAAAAATGGTATATACAATGAAAATTTCTAGAAATTAATTATTCCATATAATGTTTTAAAAAACGCCCGTTGACAGGGGCATTCAAGATTTTACCATCCAAATTTTCAAGAAGAAATGAATTTTTTCCTTCGAGAGATGCTACCTTAAATGGTCCATACCAAATATGATTGAATTTTCCATTTTTTCCCGAATCCTCTTTTCGAGCATCCCATCTCAAAACTAGATCCCCAAGGAGAAAATTCCTATCCTTGGCTTTACGATCAAATAATACTTTCATGTCATCCTGGTACTTTTACAACTTTTCATCCACTACCGCTCTGTGTTGTTGAACTTCAATCGGCTGGTTTATCCTTCTTGTGAGAGGATTTGGTTCTTCCTTCTCGTCTTGCCATAGTTTCATTACAGGAAGTGCTAGGTTTATAGCCAACACTACATTTGTTCCATATACCATTTCAAAGGGAGAAGTACCGATAGACTTTTTTGTGCCTATCCGATTTTCCCACAGAGTATATTTTAAATGCAAATGCCAAGACTTTTTATTCTCCTTTAACACTTTATTGATTATACTGATTAAACTCTTATTTGAAGATTCTTCCAGACCATTTCCCTGAGGATAGTATGTTGTGGAATGACCCAGCACAATATTATATTTCTAGCAAAAGCTAACCATTTCCATAGAATCAAAAGCTTGCGCATTGTCTGTGACTATCTTTCTGGGACAGTCGAACCTAGACAAAATATTTTCTTCTAAGAAGTCTATAACCACTAAATCAGTAGCCTTTCTTGTTGGGATAACTTCTACCCATTTGGTGAAATAGTCTGTAGCGGTCAGGATCCATCTGTGTTGAGCACTAGAATGAGGATTAATTTCACCTATGAAATCTAGTCCGTATTGCTGAAAAGGAGCTTTTGTCTTGACTGGGACCAATGGAATCACTGGTAGTTTATGTTTTCCTTCAAAAAATTGGCAAGGGTTGCAAGCTCGTACCTTAGCATTGACATCTGGGAAAAGTTTGGGCTAGTAATAACCAGCCCTCAGGATTTTATATGTTGTATCCCTCCAAGCATGGTGTCCTCCACATACTCCTTCATGAAATTGATCTATAACTTCTTTTGTTTCCGACTCGACTAGACAGATCAAGAGGAAGCCAAGCGAGTCTTTCCAATATAATTTTTTTTCCGAAATATAGTATTTGATTGCATGCAGTTTTAGCGTTCTAGCTTTGGATGGAGACAAGTCGGTTGGACATTTCAATGTTAGTAAATATGTTACTATGTCCTTGTACCAATTCGATGATGCGAATTTCTCCTCGATTCTGCTTTCAACTATTTGGTCCTCAAGTTCATTCACATCTATCCATTCTTCCTCCTCCTAAGAGTTGTTTATCCCAAGAGCTATGAAATTGGATTCAGCTAAAAGTTTAGCTAAACCTTGTCCCTTTACCAATTTTGTCGGTTTAACCTCCAAGTCGAACTCTTGAATTTTAGCAAGCCATCTTCCGCTTTTTCCATCACTGTCTTCTTGAACCAAAATATATTTTACAGAACTAGTAGGTACATATGCAATCACCTTAGAATGTAAAACATAAGTTCTGAAAGCTTTCAATGATTTTACCATAGCATATGCTTGCTTTTCCATTATATTATATTTGAGTTTAGCATCTTGGAGACTTTTGCTAAAGAAGGCTATCGGTTGCTCGAAACCTTCTTCATTCTTCTGAAGGAGTATGGCAGCAAGTGTGTGTTGAGAGGCAAATAAAAAAATAAGAAAATCTTTAAGATAATCGGGGCTCGCTAGTACCGGTGCCTCACTTATAACCTTCTTGATATGGGCAAAGGATGCTTTAGCTTCTGCTGTCCATTTTACTTCACTGTTTTTTCTGAGCATATATGTAATCAATTTCACAATTTCAGCGAAGTTAGGAATAAATCTTCTCAAAAAAATTATTTTTCCTAAAAATGATTGAATTACTTTCACGTTTCTAGGAATAGCTATTGTATCTATAGCTTCTACTCTTTTAGGGTCAATTCTAATTCCATCTTTAGATACGATGTGACCCAACAGTTTGCCTTCTTGCATAGCGAAATGAGACTTCTTATGATTTAAGGATAGACGAAACTTGCGGCATTTTTCAAATGTCTGTTTGAGATGAATCATATGGTCTTCATCCGATTTAGGAAAAACAGTAAGATCATCCAAATAGATGAATACAAACTTGTCCTGTTCACCAACGAAAGAAATATCCATTGCACGTTGAAAAGTAGCACCTGCATTCATCAATCCAAACGACATTTTATCATACATAAACGTACCCCAAGGAGTGGTAAATGCGGTTTTTTCTTTATCGAGATCACTGACGACAATTTGATTGTAACTTGAAAATCCGTCGATCATTGACACCCTATTAGCTCCTACTACTTTTTCAATAACATGGTCCATTTTAGGTAGAGGATAATTATCTTTGAGAGAAGATTTATTAAGATTCCTGAAATCAACACACAGTCTAATTTCCCCATTTTTCTTTCTAATCGGGACCAGATTGGCTACCCAATCAGAATATCTCAGTGGTACAATTATCTTAGCATCAAGGAGTTTTTTGACTTCTCGTTCGATAACAGGTAATAAAATGGGGTTAATTTGTCGGAGTTTTTGTTTGAAAGGTTTGACACCAGGTTTGAGGGGTATCTTATGTTCGATAACAGAAGTGTCATATGTTTTCAACTCTTCGTATGACCATGCAAAAATGTCTTTGTATTTTCTTAACAACTCAGTGTATTTATTTTTGTTTTCTATTGATATATATTTGGATAGTTTAACCATTCAGGGATTTTCCTTAGTTCCTATATTACAATCTTCAACCTCCTCTGGTTGGGGTTGTAGGGTGGTTTTTGAAGGGATATCATTTTAATTAAATATTATTTCCAAAGGAATTAGACCCTTGGGAATCTGGTTGTTCTTGAGAACAAGCATTCGGTGATTTGCAATTTTATCGTGAAACTCTTTAGAATCCTCCCCCTCTTGCATGATCCAAATAGGATCATTTTGATTTTCTTGATCGGTGTGCATTTCTGTAAATTCGTCTAATGATTCTAAAAACTTTCGAAGTTTCTCATCATCTTCAAAGACCTGCCAATGTTGTATGTTATTTGGTATTAAAGGGCGATGTCTCATTTGTATGTGATATTTTAATTTAAAAACAGTTGGGGGTGTGAAAGTTGATGCAGCTTTGACTAAAGCATCATCTTGTTGATTTTCAGATCTTGGGACGAAATGAAAATTCACATATGAGAAGAAGTTCTTGATTAAATCCCAGACACAATTCCTATAGGACCATAATCTAGGGTGCTTAGCCTAGTACTGTTGATTCACCTGTTTTATAATTAACTCGACGTCACCAAAGACTTCGAGTTTCTTAATTTTCATTCTTATAGCAGCTTCTAATCCTAGCACTAAATCTTCATACTCGCATACATTGTTTGTACAATCCACATTCCACTGAAGCCTATATGAAAAAGGAATTACAAATTGATCATCGGGAGCCACAAGAAGTGCTCCTGCTCCAGCTCTAAGGAAAGACAAGGCACCATCAAAATACAATTTCCATACACCAGTAATATATACATTTTTTTCTATATCTTTTTTCTTTTCAATTTTTTCTTCTATACAATTATCGTCTACATCTACTTCAAAATCGTCGTCAATAGATAATATACAATTTCCTAAGTCTTGGTCAGCAATATAAACTGGATGATTTTTCGGGTTGTGTGGATCACCTACAATAAATGCCAACCTAGTCTCTCTGTAAAGACGAGTGTATTGTCCTCCGAAAACTGGAATTGTAGCGTATGTCATATCTAGTTGGAGAGATCCTCCAAGCTTGGAACCCCATGATCTAGATAATAGCATACCATACTTAGGGGGAATGTTAGTGACCACTACATCCATAAGAATACTTTTAGCAGGTATTTGAGCCAAACCTACCACTAGGTCTTTAATCATACCTATGCATTTGACTTTCCTCGAATCGAAAGAATATAAGTCACCATAGGGCCTTGTGATTTCCAGACCAAGTTTTTCCATAATTGCCTTTGGCATAACATTGTGGGAAGCTATAGAATCCAACATACAGTTATGGAGAAGGTGGTCAAACAGGTTTAACGTAATATAAAAGGGAGCCACAGTGTCTCTTGCACCTTCGAAGTGTGAACCGAAGACTATGTTTGGTTTGCCATCTTCTAAGTTGATGACGTCGGCCTGGATTTCGTCTTCGGAAAAATTAATCATCTTGGCGATTTTTTTTCTATATATGGGATTTTTAGCTAATTCAACAAGGGGAATAGGAATTTTGATTTTATTTATTTCGTTTTCCAAATTAAAATTTCCTGGGGCCTTGTCATTTTCGATGTTTGGGGCTTCCATTCCTTTCTTTTCAGTTTTTCATTGAGATGTGAACTTGATTTCACTTATAGGAGCTTGTGTCTTCACGGGGAGTGCTTCTATTGGTTCTGACTGAATAGGTTGCGTATCAGCTGTGTTTCTTTTCGCAGGCTGTTTATCAACAACTTTTGGAGTTGCCTCCTTGGTTTCGCTTCTTGGCGAACTCTTTTTTGTCGGAACTTTTGGGAGAATTTTATTCCTTGGTCTTAAATTAATTTTCCCTGTAGTTCAGCTATGATATCATTTGCGATATCTTGATATGTGAAATCTTTAGACATATTATTGCTAACATGATCTTCTGATGTACTTTCTTTACTTAAAGATGCTTCGTAATCCTGTATCAATAAATAAGGTGATTTATTATCGTCGCCAAGGTTATTAATATCTTCATCAATTTCTTCAAAATCTCCTAAATCTTCTTCTCCAATGAAATTTTCACTTTTGAAGGGTGTTGGAATTTTTTTATCTTCGTTTTTAATTATTTTCTGTGGTCCCTGAGGATCAAGGTTTCTTCTAATATCCTTTCTGGGGAAATTATCTCTTTTCGATTTCTCTAGTTCCATTTTTGAGATCTTATTTGAAAGTTCTTTTATAACCCTAGCCATCTCATCTATTCTATCTCCTGAGTATTTTCTCGATCCTGAAGGTCCATCTTGTTCTTTGAATTTCCTATTTTCTTTGTTTCCAGTTTCAGTCTTTGCTTTTAACTTCCCTGATGCCATCATGTTGGATTCAATCTCAAGTGCATCATCCTGCATTTTCGTAAGATCTGTTGATCTTCTTTCTCTTAATAATAAGGTGAAGTCGGGATCAAAAGCATCAGCAAAAGTCACCTTTGTTGCGGGTTGTGAAGGTTTAACCTCAACCGAGATTTTATTGTACAACTTGTTGAACCTTTGTGTGAATTATAGAACTGATTCAGAGTTTTTCTTTCTAAGAGCTCCAAATTCAGTGAAGTAGTAGAGGTGGTCCTTCCTCTCTCCCCATTGTCTAATAAAAGCGCTTTCAAGCTCTTTATAAGATCTTAAAGATCCAGCTGCTAGGGATTGGAACCAGGTCCTCACATGTCCTTCAAAGGTTTAAACGAGAATTCTAGAATAGACATCTTCGTGTTCTATTCCGAGAATGTCAGCAAATTGGTCGAAAAAGTTTATATGTTCTTGGGAAGTCAGATCCCCTTCCCCTATAAATTTTGGAAGACTTTTCATATAATTCTCGGGGAGATCATGAAGAGGAATGGGAAGAACAAGGGGATCATATCTCGCAGCTACTTTAGTGAAGATTCCAGGAAGTGGTACTTGACCACCTCCAGGGGCACCAGCTCTAGCACCAACACCTCCTTGTGCAACAATGGTTAGATTTGAGATTGAAGCTCGGAATGTGTGAGAAGAAGATTCTCATAAATCTGGGGAAGAAACTTCAGGAAATGAGAATGTATCATATGATAGGGGAAGTGAAAGTGATATTTCAAGAGTTTTCGAAGTGTTTAACTGCATAAAATTAGGCTGACATATAGTATATGTGGGTAAAAAAACTTGTTTAAGTGATTTTCGTGATTTTAAAATCTTTTCCGGATCGGAGACTGGCGAGGTCTGCTTGCTGTCCAGGTTTTTTCTGGTGTTCTTTCGGCTAATAGTCAATTTAGTTAATGTGTAGACGCCAAGTGAAAAATATTAATAGCCTTAGAAGGTTTCCTATCTTTGTTCACTATCAAAAATAGAAAATGTCAATGTCGTTCTTCCCAGGGAAAAAATAATTTGTTTCTTCGGTCCCCGACAATGGCGCCAAAAAGATGTAGTTCCTGAGTTTATACTTTAAGGATATAAAGTATACCGTCAAGGCATCTGTAAATGTTTAAAGGAATAATTTGAGAATAAGAATTCAAAAGGAAGGGTGAAGCAGAATCAGTTTCTCAATTGTCTTTGTCTTGCTTCCTGTTGTTCTTGGATGCTAATGTCTCTCTCAATAGTAGCCCACGAACATTCTAATTCAACCCGGTTAGTTGTTGTTTGTAAAATGGTATTAAATAGATTTAAGGCAATACTGGTTTGATCTTGAAGACCAGGTTCAATGTTGGGTTGTCTACTACTTGGAACAGTCATGGAGGATAAAACTTTATTTATTTGTAAAAGGATTTTAATCAAACGTTACTTCAAACTTTCCATAGAAGAGAATATGAAAAAACAATTTTTAAATTCAAAACACTAACATAAATACATTCGAGGTCGTTTCCTAGATTTGTAACAATTTGAGGATCATAAAATAACAAATAAATACTACAGAAAAATATGAGGCTTTAATCAAGAAAGAATCTCATATTTCGACAGATAATAATGAAAGAGAACAAGGTTTCTAATGAAAGCAAAGTATTAAGGTTCAAATGATTTACAGGTTTTAAAATCACTTTTAGCAATTTCAGAGGAAAAACTGTAAATAATTTGATATCCAAACCAATATGAACTAGAAATCAAAGATATAGATAACTTCAAATTGATTATTCATTAGAAGAACATTGAAAGAAAAATACAATAAAGAATGGTAAACAGGGTTAAAGAACACATAGCTTAAAATTTGCAGGATTCAGAATCTCGTTTGTAATCTATATTATGATGTATGGGAAAACTGTTATTACAATCGGCTCTCTCCAAAAAATTTTGAAGCCCTTTCTCCGTCTTTGGAAACTGCATTTATACATTTTCCTCAAAATTTTCTCCTTGGTGACTAACCAACTTCCTAATATTACGGTTACATATAAAAAATAATGTCAACCGTTTACATTTTCTTTCTAATTTCTAATGATAAAAAACGGTTAAAAAAAGATTTTAAACTTGCGTTGACGAGCTTCCTTTCTCCGCTTCAATACACTGAACACACTTTCCCAAAAATTTCACAAAAGTCCTAGGAGCATCTGGTATCTTGTTTGCTTCGAACAAGAAAAATCTTTTCTGCAATTCAGGAAAATGACTTTCAATCATCTTCTTTGTGAATTTAATAGTTTTCAACTTTAGATTCAGTGTTACCATCAATTTGTTGATCTTTGTGATATTGATTAATTTAATTTTTGAAATCTCTATCTTCATTTCCTCCAACTCTTCTTTGAACCTTAGCTGGTGCTTGGCAATATTAATCTCACCTAATAATCCGGAACAATCATCTGTTCCGATATTCAATGAAGCTCTTTCTATGAGATCAAAAATTCCCTGGCAATCATCATTAACCTCTCTGGTTATTCTTTTATATTCTGCCAGGTTTGCTTCCTACACTTTTAATATTATGTCCCCTTTAACCTGTTCAGAAATAGATAATTTCTGAATCTTTCCAGCTTCCTCCTTTGATGAGAAGGCCACTGCCTTTTGAAAAGTTGTTCTAGCTGCTTTCGCCTCCCTTTCCTTTTGGAAAACATTCTCCAAAGACTTATTAGTTTCTTGAAAATAATTATGGACTACTTCCAGATTCAAAAACACTTTTTGTTGTTATTGCTCTATTTTCAAATATATTTCCAATGCTTGTGTTCTGAAATTTTCAAGTTCTACTACTTGATTAGTAATAGAAATAATTTTATCCTATAAATGTTTATTTTCTTCTCCTAGATTTCGGACCTGTTCCTGTATGACCTGTATTATATGGTTTGCCTCCTCCAAATCTTTATTTATTTTCTAAATTTCTTGCATATCCTTTAGTCTAGCTTGTTCTAGACCCTTCTGTATTCCCCAACTGATATTTCCCTCAGTTTCTTTTAATTTGTCTTGCAACTGAATTATTGTTTGGTCTTTTTGTTCAAGCATAGTTGTTAAATTTCCAACAGAATACATATTTGTTGATGCTATAGCACCCATTGTACCTGCTAACTCTATTGCAAATTCTCCATCTTTAAGTTTCTTCCCATCTATAATGACGCAGTCGCGCCCTCACTAGCACATCCGCTTCACAGGATCTTCTATTCCCCTCGGCCTGAAGAACGCCAAGGTCCTTCTAATTCCCTATCGGGAATTGTCTACACCCACAGTAACTCTCGTGGTTGATCTCCTTTAATGATGGGGAAATCACGTATCGCGATATCACGATCTCAGTTGCACTCAGTTCTGAAACTTCCTAAGTCCCGATTCCCGATATGGGTGACACCTGTCCTCCACTCAAATGCTTGTGGTTATTTGGGCGTCGCATTTCGGAGTTTCGCGACTTCTCCTGCATTGATTTTCACGTCACCGAAAATCCCTATATACCGATTCCCGATGCATGTGAGAATGGAATCCTCCACGTCACTATCCCCTCGTCACTCTATCGGACATCGCGCGATCATGATTCCTGATGCTGTGATTTCTTCACTTTCGGAATTCGCGAAATGTCGAACCCTGACTCCTCTCCAGATTCCCGACGCGTGTCCCACCGAGATCAATGGCTAGGATTTCTCCAGAGTTTCGAGACTCACAAGGTCTCTGATTCTTAACCTTTGAAACACCGATGACTCCAATATCCCGATGACTCCTCCGGGATTTCTCCTCTACTCACTAGGGCTTAACCCCGTTGCAACTCCTGTTAAATCTGATGGTTGACAGGAAATTAATTACTGATCCAACGGCTCACAACCTCTCAAGCTCAAACTCCGGATGTGGCCGTAATCTTCTCGTTACTATGTCGGATCTGACGGTTTGCGGGATTTTCATGAGTTCCCTCCACAAGATCTTGACCGTCGCTTCTCCCTCCTTGAGGATTTCTTTGATGCGAAACCTCCTATGCGGTCCTCCAACAGGTTTGAAGGTTCTACTCCTCCTGATATTTTTCCAGCTTCTCAGTCTCTTAGAAATGAGAACCCTTTGCTCGCACTCCTTGCGGCAACTCTGCAAACACTTCAAGTGTTCAACCTCCCCTAACTATGCGCACACCTGCAGCAACAGCCTTTCGATGCTTTGCTCAGAATCGCAACTATGAGGCTTATTTTGGCCTGTGCACTCCTTGCACAGCTCCTATGCCCAACTGCACCTTTGGGATGAATGAGACAAAATTTATCTCTATATAAACCCTCTGTCAATGCACTCCTTACGGAAAATTCGACTGCACTCCTTGTAGGAATCTCTGGCTCAAATAGAGAAACAATTGAAACTCATATTTTCACCCTCTCAGACTTCAATTCATACATGAAATCACATACACAGCATATAAAAGAAAATGTACAACTGGAAGCAAACATTCATGAGCGTATCAACATCAAATACACAGAGAATAACACAAACCATGAATTTGAATCAGAACTTCTTCTATTAATTCAAATGTTTGTACATGAGTGTTCTTTTCACAACTCTTTGCTTCTTCTTGCTCAAATGCTTCTTCATGATAATGTTACAATGTACAAGGAGGGTGTCTATATCTCATTTCCCTATTGGACTCTAAAGCTATCAAATCTATGAATTAAAATCCTATCTACCTGTGTTAACTATATTAAATGTCGTCTATCTACTTAAGGACGAGAGATATCCACTCAAGGTCCATTACAATATACAAAGGTGCCTCTTCTTAAATGACTCATTTAAGATTTGCACAACAACCTCCAAGGTGTCTTTTCAAAATTTGTGTTGTCTTGTCCAGTTGTCTTCCACTTCTGCGTTGGCTCTCTTGATGTGTCGGCGATGCTCCTACATCATATAATAACCCTATGCTTTTTAATCATTCCCTCTCCCCTTGGATAAATTTCCTATTTCAAGAATGCTCTTCACTTTTTACTAAAAAAGTAATCTGATGGGGGGATTTCATCTCTTGAAATCGACTCTAGATCACTGACATATAAAGCTCCTTCATGGGGGGTTCCAAAAGTTGAATGCAATGGAGTTAAAGAGGTGATATCACTACCGAGTTCTGTTGATGTTGTTCCTCCTATCTTTTCTGGAATATCCTTAGTTGTTTCTAGCTCTTTTCCCTTCTCTGTTTCCGCTTCTTTTGTTTGAGAACCCTTTGTGTCTTGGGAAGATATCTCAGTATTCTTACCCTTTCCTTTGGTATTTTCTTTATCCTGTGTATTAGTTTCAAACCCTGGAGGGGGCCCTCCCTGTTCTGGTGGTGGGATCAAAACTTCACCCTGCAAACTCTTGGGTAGGCAACTTCGCCTATGGCTCTGAAAAGATGTGAATCCGATCTCTGAGTCAGGTGTCATGGCCTGTACTCTGTTCAATACTTCTTCATAGGATTTAACATCCTTAAATATATCATCATAAATGGATACTTCATGTTCATACACCTTTAGATTACAATGTATGAAATGCCTACTTATTTTCTATGCTCAATATCTACCAATTTCACTTCTTCTAATGACTCAGCCTCTACCTTAGAATGGCCTAAATTTAATAAAGTAAATTTCCCAATATGAACAGGGAAAGATGGCCAAGACTTCTTCTGAGTTGCTTTTAATTCTAATCCAACACCGCCCTTTACTATCTGATGAGCTACCTCCGTACACACTAATTTGTCCGGTAGAAATTTAGGGAGTGCATGAGGTGGAATGGAACAGCCATAAACCCTAATGTAGGAAAAATTTTCTTCAATAAACCAGTCGGTGACTGATTTAAGACTTTCTGTGACTGCATCAAAAATGCGAGGGGGTTCGCATCCAAAAAACATTCTGTGCATAGGAATTATAACAAAATGACAAACCTCGTAAAATGCGTCTTTAGCATTTTCTTCCCAAAGGGCCGAGTGATATTTATGAATGGGTTCTGGACAGGAAATGCCCCAACTCCAATTCATTAATGGAAAGGGAGTCACATAACAGATTGCATCCATAATGTATGCAAACATATAAAATGCTACTGGTTGTCCCTTTGATTTAGTTGCTTTGTAGTTTAAGATTTCTTGTGTTAGGTTATCTAACAAAATCTTATGCCAGTTAAAGCCATTTCCTGCTGAAGCTTCCTCTAAAAAGGGCACCCAATCGACATGAAAATGGCAGGGATATTTTCTCCCGAAAAGTCTACATAACATAATGGCTACATATACCATGTATTCATTTAAGGATGTTGTAGCATAAATCCCATGGGAATCAGCTCTAAACTTTGTCGGACATCTCGCCCATCCTCTAATCATATCGGGATATGTTTGGTCTGCCTCAATACATTCTTTTCTCTGAAACTCTACTAAAAATTCAGCATTAAACGTATGTTTATGATTTTGCGAGAGTTTATACATTACTTGTATGTGTTCTGGCCTAAATGAGCCAACGATAGCTCCTTGGTCATTTAAAATGACCCTTGTTGGGATATCGACCTTATCTAGAGCCTAGCTGATCATTTCAGTGTATGCCACGAGCCTCGGGCACACATCAAACTTATGAAGTTCTGACTCAGCTATGTCTCGGAGATAATTTTTAGAATCAAGATGAGCATTCTCAAACTCATATTCCATCAATTCAGAGATTTGAGTCCAAGACTTAATAGAATCTATAGCGTGCAGAGTGGTGTCAGAGATAATATCTCCTTCCTGTGCATCTTCATTCTTCTTCGGTGCCTTTTTGGGTGCCATGACTTCTACGTTTAATTGAAAACTGGTCACAGAAAATGGATGAACGAGCTCAGCTTAAAATGAAAATATAGACGTTCGAATCTTTATTTTGTATACATTTAAAAAATGACAATATTTGCACCGCTGCCACGAATTTAAATCTCTTAATGTGGAAGATATTTTTCGGAGATACGCATTTAATGTTCGTATTTAGGCGCCCTCGATTTTTTAAAAGAAAACGACAAACTTACTTAATCGGAAAGAGAAGCATAAATGAACACTTAAAGAATGATTACCATTAATCTTGTTTTAGAAAAAAGGTTGATTAGTGTTAATTATAGATTAACGCTGAAAACATCACTTTTCGGGGTTTCGGAAATCCTGATGTCGAGATGTATGTCATCGATGAAAAACGATTTCCGAAATTGCGAAATCGCAAACTCGCGATGTTTTAATTAAGATTTAAAAGATTTTAGCACATTAATTAATTGAGATTAGACATTTTCGGGATTTCGTAAATCCTGATGTCGAGAAGTATGTTATCAATGAAATCCGATCTCTGAAATCGCGAAAACGCGATGACTTGCTTTTTAAACAGGACTTAACTCATCTTAATTAACTTACTAATCACGATTTAGGCCAAAACAGAATTAGTTTGATTTAACGTGAACTGTGGATCGGGGTTTCGTAGTTTGAGATTTTGGGAAACATGATGACAGGAGATGTGATCTCATTGAACCCCGAATCCCGAAATCGCAACATGATTATCTTAACCCTTGAACTTTCTTATAAGGGAATTAATTAATTCGTGTTTTAATTAAGATTTAAGCGTCTCAGGAAATCAGGGATCAAGATTTCGCGATTCGATTTGCATCGAAAACTTTGTTTGTAGCAAACCCCGAATCGTGAAAATTCTTTTAAGCTTAATTTAAAACTCGTTAGTTTTAAAATTTAACACGTTTTTTGTTTTTTAAAAAAGAATTTCAAATAAAAAAAATGTCGGGAGTCTTATAATTTTTGTAAGCTCTTTTTCCTTTTATTATCCAAAAAATTTAAATTTTAAGAAAGGGTATCCTGTACTTAGAATTGATACGAAACTCGTGCTCTATAAAAAACCGAAAACCGAAAAAGAAAAATTTAGGCCTTAAGGATGAAAAATTTAAGATTTGTTTAAACATACTCTCCAACTGGGGACCTCGTATCCTTGTGGGATGAGGAGAACATGTAGACTCAGTGCCTTCATTGGGTAAATGGTGTCAAGGGTTTATCACTGCTGAAACTGCTAAAGGAGAGGAAAAAGAGATTTCATTTCAACTTTTGAAAATCTTTTCAACACTTCTTATTTGCTTTAAACTCAGTTGTAGTCTTCTTCGTAATATTCTTCTTCTCATTCTAAAATTAAGTTAGTATTAATATGATTAAAACAATATTAGGAAACTTAACAGATTTGTAAATTTCGGCTTGCATCAATCGAAATAAAATTTAAAATTTTAATTGGGGAGCTCTATCTTGACTTAAGATGAAAAACTGGTTTCGAAAAAACGAGTAACTAGAATAGAGTGATAGATAAGTATGACAACCTTACAGATACCTCAAATATTGCTTCACTACCAGTGGGCCTGTTTAGTACCTCGGTGAAGTTATCTGTCCCTTTTTTACTGAATTTCCTTTCACCACTTCGAGTGCTAATTATATATTTATACTCAGATATTGCTTCACTGCCAGCGGGCCTGTTCAGTACCCCAGTGAAGTTATCTGTTTCTTTTTTTATTAGACGAGGGAAATCATTTAAATGAATTTCCTTTCATCATCTTTGGGACTATATGGGGGAAATCAAATATGAATTTCCTTTCACCATCTGTCTTATATCTAGCTTATAAATACGAAGCGGGGGCAATCAGTGATACTTAAAATATCAAGGGTGGTTATCTATGTAAAAATTTACTATAGAGTTTTGTCAACCTGTTTTGAATACTCTAGACCAATCTTTTCTCAACTTTCAAAATCTCTTAGTCTGTAGAGAGAAAAGGGAAAGATTATTTTCAGGGGTTTTCTTTTGAGCAAGCTTAAATCCTCAGATAAATTGTTAAGAAACTTAAGAGAGTTTGAATCAACCTAAACATAACCACTTTTAGTCAGAGAATAAGAACTATGAGGAATGTTCTTACTGATTTTTAACTATTTTTTTATCTGAAAAGCTAATACATAATCTCTTCTACTTCGATTGGAAAACCCGAAAAAAAAAAAAAAGAAAGAAAGACGGAACTGAGGGTATAAAAGGAGATGTCCAACAATCTGTAAGTCAATTAACATAGGTTGTAAATTGAGAAATAACCCTTTGGATTTTTCTCATAAGGATTTTTACTTTGAAAGATCTTTAAACTTGTTCTAATTGAAACCTTTAAGGCTTAAGTATTTTAAAACGTTTTTTTTTTTTATTTACCTATCAACTTATGGGATAAGCAACGCATATTTATTTTTTATTTTATTTTATTTTTTAACTTTTTATTATTATTATTATTATTAAATAACAGAAAGTACTATCTATCACCTATTTTTTGGCAAATTAATCCTCTGAGTTCAAGCTGTCTGTTTGAATCCTATAAACAAAACAATATCAAAAATATCAGTTTTTTTTTTTTTTTTTAATATAAAAACTTAACTAATTTTATTTTACTTTTATTTATTTACAAAATGAGAACAGACTTTCTAAAGAAAATTATGAAAATAAGAAACAAAATGGTATATACAATGAAAATTTCTGGAAATTAATTATTCCATATAATGTTTTAAAAAACGCCCATTGACAGGGGCATTCAATATTTTACCATCCAAATTTTCAAGCAGAAATGAATTTTTTCCTTCGAGAGATGCTACCTTAAATGGTCCATACCAAATATGATCGAATTTACCATTTTTTCCCGAATCCTCTTTTCGAGCATCCCATCTCAAAACTAGATCCCCGGGGAGAAAATTCCTGACATTGGCTTTATGATCAAATAATGCTTTCATGTCATCCTGGTACTTTTGCAACTTTTCATCCACTACCGCTCTGTGCTACTGAACTTCAATCAGTTGGTTTATCCTTCTTGTGAGAGGATTCAGTTCTTCCTTCTCGTCTTGCCATATTTTCATTACAGGAAGTGTTAGGTTTATAGGCAACACTACATCTATTCCATATACCATTTGAAAGGGAGAAGTACCGATAGACTTTTTTGTGCCTATCCGATTTTCCCATAGAGCGTATTTTAAATGCAAATGCCAAGACTTTTTATTCTTGTTTAACACTTTCTTGATTATACTGATTAAACTCTTATTTGAAATTTTTTCCAGACCATTTCCCTGAGGATAGTATGATGTGGAATGACCCAGCAGAATATTATATTTTTGGCAAAAGCTGATCATTTCCATAGACTTAAAATCTTGTGCATTGTCTGTGACTATCTTTCTAGGACAACCGAACCTAGACAAAATATTTTCTTCTAAGAAGTCTATAACCACTGAATCAGTAGCCTTTCTTGTTGGGATAGCTTCTACCCATTTGGTGAAATAGTCTGTAGCGGTCAGGATCCATCTGTGTTGAGCACTAGAATGAGGATTAATTTCACCTATGAAATCTAGTCCCCATTGCTGAAAAGGAGCTTCTGTCTTGACTGGGATGAATGGCATCGCTGGTAGTTTATGTTTTCCTTCAAAAAATTGGCAAGGGTTGCAAGCTCGTACCTTAGCATTGACATCTGGGAAAATTTTGGGCCAGTAATAACCAGCCCTCAGGATTTTATATGTCGTAGCCCTCCAAGCGTGGTGTCCTCCACATACTCCTTCATGAAATTGATCTATAACTTCTTCTGTTTCCGACTCGACCAGACAGAGCAAGAGGAAGCCAAGCGGGTCTTTCCAATATAATTGTTTTTTGGAAATACAGTGTTTGATTGCATGCAGTTTTAGCGTTCTAGCTTTCGATGGAGACAAGTCGGTTGGACATTTCAATGTCAGTAAATATGTTACTATGTCCTTGTACCAATTCGATGATGTGAATTTCTCCTCGATTCTGTTTTCAACTATTTGGTGCTCAAGTTCATTCACATCTACCCATTCTTCCTCCTCCTGAGAATTGTTTATCCCAAGAGCTCTGAAATTGGATTCAACTAAAAGTTTAGCTAAACCTTGTCCCTTTACCAATTTTGTTGGTTTAACCTCCAAGTTGAACTCTTGAATTTTGGCAATTCATCTTCCTCTTTTGCCATCATTGTCTGCCTGAACCAAAATATCTTTTACAGAACTAGTAGGTACATATGCAATCACCTTAGAATGTAAAACATAAGTTCTGAAATCTTTCAATGCTTTTACCATAGCATATGCTTGCTTTTCCATTATATTATATTTGAGTTCAGCATCTCAGAGACTTTTGCTAAAGAAGGTTATCAGTTGCTCGAAACCTTCTTCATTCTTCTGAAGGAGTACGACAGCAAGTGTGTGTTGAGAGGCAAATGAAAAAATAAGAAAATCTTTAAGATAATCGGGGCTCGCTAGTACCGGTGCCTCACTTATAACCTTCTTGATATGGGCAAAGGATGCTTTAGCTTCTACTGTCCATTTTACTTCACTGGTTTTTCTGAGCATATCTGTAATCAATTTCACAATTTCAGTGAAGTTAGGAATAAATCTTCTAGAATGTGCCAAATAACCGGTTATCCTGATATGAGACAATGGTTTGTGGTATCCAAAAATTTACCCACACTCATTTGAAGAATATCTTGGCAGTGGCCTCTGTTGTGATGCTCTTCTTGCAAGCGGCCAAAATTGCCATTTTAGAAAAATGATCAACCACCACAAAAACACAGTCATTTCCCCACTTGGTTGATGGAAGGCCCACCATGTAGTTCATCGAGATGGATTCCCAGGGCCTTTTAGGAATAAGAAAATGGGTGTACATGCCTTATTTATTAATGGATGGTTTGGAAATGGCATAGGTAGTGCAAGACCTGATATACTTGTTGACATCCTATCAAAGTTTTGGCCAATAGAAATGTTGTTGGAACACTGCCACTGTATTTTGGACGCCGAATTGTCCTGCCACCCGAAAAGTGGGCATCCAAAATCAGCTTCGCTCACTCGCTTTATGGAATGTAGAGATGGCCCTATTACACATTATTTTGATAACCTCAGTGATCACCTAACAACATGTGTTAATGTTCCCTAAAAATAGTAAAAGAGACTTTCTCCATGGGAAAAGTGAATTGCTTTCCTCTGCCCAAAACCATATGAAGGAACGTCGTCACACCCTACTATATGCATGGGGTGTGATGATGCTCGATCATCACACTCTGCACTATACCTGGACTGTGATGTCATCACAATATGCTTGTGCATAGGGTGTGATGATGCTTAAAGCATGGGAAAAGTCAAATTTCACGAATGTTCTAGAAATGGATCTTCTAGAAGATGAGGTGGCCTCTGATCGGTTTGGATCTTACTTGCTTCTTTGATTTGGTGGGATCATCCTAATATCCTCATCCATATCTCTTTTACACGATATAAAGAGGGATCTCTCATGGAAAAGGCTAAGGTTTAATAGAATAAGAATTGTATGGAGAGTTCTACTTCAGATTATGCTTAAGAGCTTTGCTTTAGTTATTCAAGTCAGATTGTGGATCTTCTTCATTCAAGGCATTTGGATCAAAGGTGTGTGTGTTGAAGCAAAGAGTCATCAAAAGGGGACCTTGCAACATCAAGGCATGGGTTGTGTTCTCCACTTTATATTCACATAATACAATAATGCATTTCTTCCCTATATAAGCATCTTGTCTTCTATTGTATAATTCCTTGATCATATACATAAACTTCATTAGAATAAATATATCTTTGTTTTCTCTCTTTGTTGGTTTGTGATTCTTGGATAGGCTTACTATTCTACAAACCCAAAGAAGGAGCTACAAAGACGACACTAGCGGGGACAAGTGTCATTTAAAAGGTATGGCACTTGTAACGCATTAAACTAGTTCATATGATAATGAACTTTAAGGTGAAGTGTGCATTATGTTATGTTTTGTTCTAGTTTCTAGTGGGATCTAGGGAGATTTGTTTGTTCTAGTTTCTAGTGGGATCTAGGGAAATTTCTTTTGGTTTTTTGTTGCTTATTTTATTTTAGCCTGCTTTCTTTTGATCAAATTCATTCTCTAAGTCTATGGGTGATCCATCTGGACTCCCTGGGTATGAAGGTTCAGTTAGATTTTTTTGTCTTTCTTTCATTTTTTCCTTATTTTCAGAGATCGTTGCACTGTGTTATATAGAAAGACCACAAAGATCCTCTGACATCGTAGTCTATCGGTGCATACCAGTGCGATGACGTCACATTGTACCTTGTTTCCAGCCTGCGGTGACCCTAGATCGTCACACTGTGCTCCACTACCACCTGCGACGATTCCTATAGGAATTGTTGGAGAGAGAATTTTTATTTTTTTTCACCCAGTTTGCCTCAATTTCCTGGGATGAACTTCTGATACCAGTGATTGATTGATTTATAAGTTTGAATCTTGCATCTAATTGGTTTTCAGAGATTGATTTTTGTCATTTTTCTTTGTAATTTTGCAAGTTTTGCTTTTGATTTTTGTCACAAGGGTATAATCTTTAGATTTCGATCCTGAGTGATTGCTTAACAAGGAGTCCTTGATTTATTTTAATTTTTGGATTGTTTTTACTTTCCATATTGTTTATTTATTGAGAGACATTTTTGTTTGCATTTGACAAAATACTTTCCTATAATTTTCATTTTTGTCTACATTATAGATTTGATTTGGGAATTGTGTTGAGAACGTGTTAATTTTCTTGGATTACGCTTTATTTTCTTCATTACATCTCTGATCTAATTTGAGAAAGAAAAAACTGAAGTCATTTCTTCTTTTTAGTAATTGTTCACAAGAAAATTGTTGCATTCAAAATATTTTGTTAAAAGAGAAAATTGGAAAATTTTGTAACTTCTTGTTATTTGGAATTTTGTTCATTCAAGAATTGAGAAATGATGTTTCTTAGCTTTTGTAGTTGAAAGAGATACCTTCTCCCTACTGTAATTAAAGTTCATCGAATTAAAAAATTGCATAATCATCGCTTCTTTCATTTTATTGGGTCAAGGTCACATACATCATCAGTTTTATTTCTATTTTCCTTTTGAGTAAACAACAGCCTTTAAAAATACAGGGTAATGTTAAAATTCATTAGTGAATTTTATTTTGTAGAATTATCTTCACCAACATTAGCTAGGATAGTTCTTTAGAATAAGTTGTAAGGCACACTATCCAAAGCATCAAAACACACAATAGTATCTTGTGACAGGGAGAGTTCAAATCCACTTGCTACATTTTGTCTTGGGAATCCCTTCTAACACAAGGGTCAATCATGAGGTCACATTAGGACTGGAAAAGTTACTCACCCTGCTTTGTCGGTCTTGATGTAGAGATTGCACGTATTATTGGGGGTCACTTGAGAAGAAAATCCTGTGGGGACCTTATCGAGTTGATTTCGGGCTAGATACCCTACCTTTGCACATGGATCATAATGTTGATTGTTTCCCCGGGCATCATTTTCGTAATTGGTAACCTTAGTAGCCTATCTCTTTAGGGTCTTTACACAAGGTGACTGTGGAGGGGAAAGTCTTCAGGGTACCTGGAATCAACGTTGGCCAAACTCACTCGGGCTCCTTGGAGGGGATACCCATGATTATGTGTGGGAGATTGCACCAAGGTGTAAATCTGTTAAGCAGGTCGTCACGTAAATTTTTGCCCCGCTTTATCCCAGCCCCTTATTGTCTTGATTTTGCGACGTTGGACTTCATCACCAACTATTGACTTTGGAATAAAAAGGTTTGTTTGCTTGGTTTGATTTCTAGATTTTATTAGTGAGTGTTGTTTGTTTCTCTAGTTGTCCATAGATTTGTTTCATTCTTTATTTGGTGTGGAAAACATCGGCCCTTGTCATTCATGTAGGATGCAAGGACTACCTCCATAAAATCTAGAAGATTACGCCCCTTTGATTCCTCACTCACCAGAGGGATCTCTAGAGGGAGAAGTCAATAACGAATTAGCCTCTGAGATTGGAAGATTGAGTTCTTTAGAGGGGTTCAAAATTTGTTCGGATTCTTTAGAGGCATTCAGAATTAGATCAAATCCATTAGAGGAGTCAATAATTCCTATAAACCCGTTATTGAATCTTCGAGAAGATCCACTTTTTCTCTGGTTGAATTCATTGGGAGAAATTTTTATTGAAGATCATACTCAAATACCTACAAGACCTCACATAGATTCTAGTGTGGATGATCCACCCTTTCAGAGTGAGTCATTTGGAACTCGGGTTCACACTATTGGAATTTTTAATCCTAGCTATGTCCCTATCCATTCTGTTTGGAGAACTTCTTCAGGACGTGATATTTTCGACACACTAGGAACGAGTTCTAATCAACCTATGGCATCGAAAATGCCTAAGATGTTTGTTACCTATAGGGTACCTTTATATCATTTTACTAGTGTGACCAATAGTGTCATCACAGTTTCAGACCAATTGTTGGTTGGCTCTCACTCAATTCTCCCTCTTCAAATTGTCCACTCTACCATGGTCCCACAAGCTACGATTGTTTCTACTGGAAATGTGGTTATCTCTCAATATCATATTGGAACACCACTTCCACTTATATCAAATCCATCAATTCCCCCTGGGTATAATGCTTTGAATACTTCCATTACTATTCTTGCCCATAATCCATCTGGAGGGTCTAAAATTTGTGTTCCTCCTGGGTATAATGCTTCTAGTCATTTTGTCTCTACACCTACCTAGGTTATCTCTGTGGGGCCTTACGTTCCTCCTCCACGCCTGTCTAGAGGATCTAATCATCCTGTCCCTAGTGGCTCCAATCCAGTTGGAGGCACCATTCATTTTGTTACTTTTGGTTTTCAAATTCCTGTTGGAGGTCAACCTCAAGTTGGGGGGTAGCCTCAATTTGGGGGGCAACCTCAAATTGGGGGACAACCTCAACTTGGGGGGAAACCTCAAGTTGGATCCCATAACCTAGTTTATCGGCAAAGTATACCCAGATTACAATCTCAACCTTGGAACCCTCCTTCCCAAGGGAATCAACAACCATCTAGGGGGAAACATCCTCAAGTTAATTCTTTTGTGCCCCCTAATTTCGGACAACCGTATCCAAGTTCTATGAATCCTACTTGGGGTCAAAATATTCATTCTAATGTTCCTTTCCAAGGGAGAATAACTAATCAACCAAACCTTGTTGGCTATTTGAATCAAAACCATCCACAACCGAATCTGTCAGGACTGTCTAACTATCTACAAACTGCTTATGGTCCTACTGTTATACCTATAGGGCTACCTCCTCAAAACTACCATTTTCCTCAAGTGAATAGACAGTTGCCTTTTCTTGCTACTTTGGATTTACCGGATTTATCTAGGATTTTGAATGATCATATTTTACATTCTCCTTATTGGCCCGTCATACCAGCCAAATTACCATCTGACATTCCTAATTTTGACGGTCAATCGGGAGAATACCCAAACAATCACGTCATGACATTTAATATTTGGTGTTCTTCCAACTCATTGATGGATGACTCTATTATATTATGAATTTTCCAACGAACTCTCACGGGTTCGGCAGCCAAATGGTATATTGAGTTTCCACAAGGTTTCTTTAATGACTTTAATACCCTAGCTATGGTTTTCTTAATGCATTACCAATTTCCAATTTGATACGAGATAGGAACCGAAATTTTGAGTTCTTTTAAACAATCCTCTTCCACTCATATTTATGATTATATCCATGACTAGAGGAGAAGACGACGCTTAAACAAAGTTCCTCTTCCTGATCAACTATTGGCTGAGTGGTTTACCAAATCACTCATTGGGCCTATAGCTGGTGATGTTTCCATGGATGGTGTCATCACTAAAGAGCAGGTGATTAGTCGTGCTCAATATCTAGATCTCTTTTATTCGCAAATGGGCACATTATATGACTTGATCCCTGATGCTCTGCATCCTTCTATGAATCCTACCCCAACACTTCCAGTAGCTTCGCATGTTGTTGATGGCATGATTGGCACCTTTCATCCTGAGACTCAGTCTACACAAGTAGGTCATACCAATCCCAAGTCTACCACTTCTAATGTACAAAATACTCCTACTCCTACTCCTTCTCCCGGTGTAACTTCTTAAGTTAATTCGGTTCAATCTACACCTACCGGTAAAAATCAAAATAAAAAGAAAGGGAAGGGTAAGAATAAGGAAGACAACAATAATAATCAACAATCTGAGAAAACCAAAACACAACATGTTGATGACAAATATAATCATAAACCTCGTTATTCATGCCTTATTTGTGGTGATAATCATTACATGAAATATTGTCCAGGACGTGCTGAGGTTACTAAGTTCCTTCAAGGGACTAGGAAACCTCCTACACCCATCGTCTTGTCACAACCTTTTCCTTCTCAGTAGCAGGCCCAATTGGTCATTCATGACCAACCTTTTCCTTCTACCACGTCTTATGTCCTTATGTGTACTAGTGACTCCAAGAAGAATGAAGTTGCAGTCGCAACTCGAGCCAAATATTATTATCCATCGAAAGAGAAAGTCGGCAATTTACCACCTCTGTTGGTTCAACCTCCTCCCCCAACTTTACCTCCAAACGTTCCTCTTCATCTCAAATGATCAGGTCTCGATACAATTCTGCGTCCTCCTCCTAAGGGAGTTGTTTAAAAGTATCCATTTAATCCTCATGCACATGCTGCCCAAAACTACAGTATTGTAGAAGACCTCGCGCAAGCACCCTATGGGATGTTGGCTCTCGAAGCCCTTCAAAGTCATCCTACTCAATGAAATGCATTGTTAAAGGACATTGGTGGAATTGATCCTACCGATACTAATTTAATAATATTTGACTTGGAAGATCATATTCCAAGCCTTCCTCCTCAATTAGCGTTTTAAATCCAAGTTGTTGTGGAAAATGTTGGTTGTGGAGCCTGATTATCTTCCTGATTCAGAGGTCTTTTACTTTCATCCGTGTTTATACCCCATGAAGTATTAACACCCCAGAAGTATGTACACTCTTCCACGCAGGGGAGTGCAAAGGGGGGGTCTGGGGGCAAGCGGGCCCCCAGCGGGGGTTTGAGGGTAGCGTCCCCCGATGGGGGTTTGGGGGCAAAGCCCCTGAAGGAAAAATTGCCTTGTAAATGTATATTGTAATTTCATTGTAAATCTGGACCGTTCATTATAAGGTCGCAGATCTAACGATAGAATATTATGTTAGGGTTTTTTTCCCTAGAAGGCAACCCTCTTTTATGAGGGAAATGTATTGTGGCTATGGTTGATGGCGAATATTTGTATTCTGAGATAGGAGACTGTGAGAGAAAGAAGAGGAAGTTACAATAGGTTTGTTGTAGGTTGTATCCCTTCATATGTTGGATAATAATAAAGGAAGGACCTGGCAATTTCTCTGGTGGACGTAGCCCACACTGGGTAAACCACGTAAATATGTGTCTCTATTATACTGTGTATCCTCTATGTTTTGTTTCCGCATTTGTTTTATTTATTGCTCCACGGTCCTATTTTTCTAACAACTGGTATTAGAGAAAAAGGTAACTCGCAGGAAAAGAGGGTTCCTGGTTCGAGTGGGAGCAATGTCAGAAGATGGAAAGTTTAGGGTCAAGAAATTCAACGGCCAAAACTACCAGTCGGCGGAATAGAAAAGAATTCGGCAGCTATGAAGGATGAAGAATGGGAGATTCTTGATAGAAAGGCTCTAGGAACAATATGGATAAGCCTGGAAACATTGGTGGCTTTCAATATTTCCAAAGAAAAGACAGCGAAGGGTTTGATGAACGCATTGGCCAAATTGTATGAAAAACGCTCGGCATCCAATAAGGTATTTCTAATGAAGAGATTATTTAATATGAAGATGTCGGAAGGTGGGTCTGTTGCAGATCATTTAAATGATTTTAATATGGTTACTAATCAACTAAGTTCTGTAAAAGTGGACTTTGATGTTGAGATCAGGGCTCTTCTAATCTTGTGTTCATTGCTAGAAAGATGGAACAGCTTGGTCATGGTTGTAAGTAACTCTGTCTCTAGTTCAAATACTTTAAAATTTGATGATGTTTTTGGTGTTATCCTTAGTGAGGAAATGCGACAGAAAAGCACAGGTGAGACATCAAGAAATGCATTGAACATGGAGAATAGGGGAAGACAAAAGGATAGAGGAAAGGGTTTCGAGAACCATGGGAATTCTAGGAAGGGTAGATCCAAATCCAGACTTGGAAAGATAGAGTGTTGGAATTGTGGGAAGAAAGGACATATGAATAAAGACTAGAGAGCTCCAAAGAAACAAAGATATGGACAACAGGAGAGAATTCAGGAATCAAATGTAACAGGTGATGTGTTACAAGATGCTTTGATTCTTTCTGTAGATAATATTTCTGAGTCTTGGGTAGTAGATTCAGGGGCTTCATTTCATGCCACACCCCATAGAAAACATTTTCTATATTATGTTCAAGGTGATTTTCGATAGGTTCATTTGGGTGACGATGCACCATGCAAAATTGTTGGAATGGGAAAGGTAAAAATAAAGCAACGCAATGGAAACCAATGGTTGTTGAAAGAGGTAAGACATGTTCTAGATTTAAGGAAAAATCTAATTTCAACAGGGAAGTTGGTAAGTGAAGGTTGTATATCCATATTTACATATAAGACATAGAAGGTCATCAAAGGATCATTGGTGATAGCGAAAGGAGAGAAGGTAGGTACATTGTATTTATGTACTGGTAATACTGACTCTTATATCTCCTTAGCTTCTACAGGAGTGGATACAACATTGTAGCATCATAGGCTTAGACACATGAGTGAGAAGGGGATCCAGATACTTCACAAAAGAAATTTGTTTCCAGATCTTAAACAAATTGATTTGGACTTCTCTGAGCATGGTTTTTATGGAAAACAGAAGAGAGTCAGATTTCTCAGAGTTGGAAAAGAAAAGAAGAGTGAAAGGTTAGAGCTTGTGCATATAGATGTATGGGGACCATCTCAGGTATCATATTTTGGTGGATCTCATTATTATATTACTTTTATTGATGATGCAACTAGAAAAACTTGGGTTTATTGCATTCGACAAAAACCTGATGTTTTTGATACTTTTAAGAAATGGAAATCTTTGGTTGAGAATGAGACGGGAAAAAAGTTGAAGTGTCTCAGATTAGATAATGGAGGTGAATATTACAGCAAGGAGTTTGATGATTATTGTACATACCATGGGATTCGTAGAGAGATGACAATTCCAAGAACACCACAAGAAAATGGTGTGTCAGAAAGGATGAACAGGACAATCATGGAGCATGCAAGGAGTATGAGATTGCATACTGGTTTGCCCTTACAGTTTTGGGAAGATGTTGTAGATACTATTGTTTACTTAATAAATAGAGGACCTTCAAGCTCTTTGGATGGTAGAATTCCAGAGGAGGAATGGACAAGAAAAAAGGTAAACTATTATTTTTTGAAAACTTTCGGTTGTGAAGCATTTTTCCATATTGATAAAGAAAATAGAACAAAGCTTGAGGCAAAATC
>ML799743.1:226278-253527 GCA_009831015.1 Picea engelmannii | reverse complement strand
GTGTTGGAGAGGTTTAGAATTCAGAATGCAAAACCAGTTAGTACACCTTTGGCCAGCCATTTCAAATTAACTAAGGAAATGTGTCCCAAGACACAGGAGGAGATAGAATACATGTCCAGGGTCCCATATTCATCAGCAGTTGGTAGCTTCATATATGCAATGGTTTGCACAAGACCAGATATTGCACATGCAGTGGGAGTTGTGAGTAGATATATGAACAATCTAGGTAAAGAACACTGGGAGGTAGTAAAGTGGATTCTCAGATACTTGAGAGGTACTGCTAATCATGCAGTATGTTTTGGAGGTTCAGAAACGGTTATGCAAGGATATGTTGATTCAGATATGGCAGGTGATAAAGATAGCAGGAGGAGTACCACAGGGTATGTGTTTACTATAGGTGGAACAACAGTAAGTTGGATTTCAAAAATGCAAAAGGTTGTTGCACTTTCAACAACAGAGGCATAGTATGTTGTTGCTACAAAGGCTAGTAAAGAGATGATTTGGTTACAGAGGTTTATGGATGAATTGGGAAAGAAGTAAGAGAATAACAGGTTGTACTGTGACAATGAGAGTGCCATTCATCTTGCAAAGAACCCAGCCTTCCATTTGAATACTAAGCATATACAGTTGAGGTACCACTTCATATGATCTGCCTTGGAAGATGGACATTTGAAGTTGGAAAAGATACACACTAGCCAGAATCCTGCAGACATGTTAACAAAGGGAGTAGCTAGGGAGAAACTGAGTTCCTTCTCAATTTCAGTTGGTCTTCAAGAATGAAGATGAAGATGAGAAATTTTCCAGGTCCAAGAAGGTTCAGAGTCCAACATATACAACAACGGTGGAGTTGTGGAGATCAGTCTCCAAGTGGGAGATTGTTGGTTGTGGAGCCTAATTATCTTCCTAATTCAGTGGTCTTTTACTTTCAGCCGTGTTTATACCCCATGAAGTATTAACACCCCAGAAGTATGTACACTCTTCCACATGGGGGACTGCAGAGGGGGGGTCTAGGGGCAAGCGGGGGTTCAAGGCAGCATCCCCCGATGGGGGTTCGGGGGTGAATCCCCCAAAGGAAAAATTGCCTTGTAAATGTATATTGTAATTTCACTGTAAATATAGACCGTTCATTATAAGGTTGTAGATCGAACGATAGAATATTATGTTAGGGTTTTTTTCCCTAGAAGGAAACCCTCTTTTATGAGGGAAATGTATTGTGGCTATGGTTGATGGCGAATATTTTTATTATGAGATAGAATATTGTGAGAGAAAGAAGAGGAATTTACAGCGGGTTTGTTGTAGGTTGTATCCCTTCATATGCTGGATAATAATAAAGGAAGGACTTGGCAATTTCTCTGGTGGACGTAGCCCACACTGGGTGAACTACGTAAATTTGTGTCTCTATTGTACTGTGTATATTCTATGTTTTGTTTCCTCATTTATTTTATTTCATTGCTCCACGGTCCTATTTTTCTAATAGAAAACAAGAATATATGTCGAACCGTTATTGATAAAGGAGCCTCGATTTGCTTTATGTCTATCACTTGTTGGAAATCTATTGGCTCTCCTACCCTTATCGAGTCGCACAATACTCTTAAGGCCTTCAATGGTACAGGGTTTAAACCTTACAGTGTTCTTCCTTCGTTGTCTATTACGTTAGAAGGTAAGGCGGTTAATGTCGAGGTTGAGGTCTTTGATGCATCTCTTGATTACAATCTTCTACTTGGCCATATCTGGATTGATTCCATGCATGCAGTTGTGTCTACCCTTTTTCATGTGTTACGTTTCCCGCACCAAGGAAAGGTCATTATTGTCGACCAACTAGATTTCTTAAATTTCGATTCACGTACTAGCAACATTCCTTTTATCTTGAAAACACCTCCCAGTTATGAGAATTCTGGGGTGGATCTTTTAAAAGATTCAACTTTGATGGGTACATTTCCTATTCCACCACCCGATATTCCTCCTCCTTTTGTTGCTTCGATTAACATGATATAAACCTTTGTTCGTGAAACCCCTGAGTCTTATGACCAAAGGATAGTACCTAGCTCTGGTGTATGTCTTCGTTACGGTGACCAAATGCCTTTAAGTATTGTAGAATCAACTTATCAAGCTATTCAATCGACAACTCCTTCTCCTCCTTCTATCTGTGATACATCTCCTGATCCATTTCATGTTATCTTTCCTACTGATGAGATGATCATGATGGTAATGTCTATGAAAGATACTCCATGGGATGATGGGCATCATCATTCTATTCTCTTCCTAGAACGAGAGACTATAGAGAGCTACCAACAGATTTTAACTATGTCTACCATTGTTGTTATTTCTTCTATTCCTGAGTCAACACATAATGTTTTGTATGAAGGGAACTTGAGTAATATTTCACCTACCATCCCTCTTGACATATCAATTGAACTCGAGGTCATGGAGAATGTTCATATCAGTGCCTCATGTTCTCCTGATGAGGTCCTCACTTATAAAGCCCTTTTCCAAGAATTATGTGACATTTTTTCTTGGAGTTATGAATAAATGCATGGTATTGATCCTGATATTTTTGTGCATGAGATTAAGACTTATTCAGACGCTAAACCCATTCGGCATAGACTTCTCCTAGTACATCCATGTAAATATGTTGCTATTAAGATTGAAGTTGAAAAACTTCTTAAAGATGTCTTTGTCTGTCCTGTGGCTTTGACCGATTGGGTATCCAATATTGTTCCGGTAAACAAGAAACAAGGAACGATCCACGTTTGTGTATATTATAGAGATATAAATAAATATTGTCCCAAAGACAATTATCCAACCCCTTTCATTGACCATATTGTTGATGACTATGTTAGGAGTGGAATATTCTCCTTAATGAACAGTTTCTCTAGCTATAATCAAATCAATATTTTACCAGCGAATCAACACAAGACTGCTTTTATTTTCCCTTGGGGGGGCCTTTGCGTACTAGAAACTACCTTTTGGTCTAAACAATGTTGGTGCGACTTTTCAGCGCGCTATGTCTTATGCTTTTCATGACATTAAGCACATTGTACAACCCTATCTAGACGATATACTGGCGCATTCCATGCATTGTCAAGATCACACGACACATTTATGGGCTATTTTCCTACGTTGTCATTATTATCGCATATGTTTGAATCCTCACAAATGTGTTTCTATGTGGAATCCGACCGACTTCTTGGTTTTATCATTTTTATACATGGGATTCAAGTAGACCCCTTGAGGTTGAGGCTATTCTTAATCTACCTCCTCATTGCATGCTACGCTAGCTCCAAAGTTTGCAAGGGAAGGCAAAATTTTTACGTTGATTCATTCCCAACTATGATAAATTAACGAAAGAATTTACTTGGCTTCTCAAGAAAGGTTACGATTTTATATGGGACGATACTGCAAACAAATACTTTGAAGCTTTGAAACTCTCCTTAACCCGTACACCACTATTGTTTCCACCTGACTATAACCGATATTATTTCTTGTACTTGGTTGCTTCAGACTCTACCATTGCTATGGTTTTAGTCCAAGAGGATGATTCACACGATGAACATGTTATATACTATTTGAGTCGGAGTCTCACTAACACAAAAACCAAATATTTACATGTGGAGAAACTAGCCTTGGCAACTATTCAATTTGTTTAACGTTTTCATCACTACATGTTATTACGTAGAACCACAGTCATTTCCGATTGAAACCCCATGCAACATATCCTTACTCTACAATTGCTAGGGGGAAAGTACTATAAATGGATAGTTATTCTCCAGGAGTTTGATTTGGAGTTTGAACACACCAAGTCAAAGAAGTCTTTGATTTTTGCCGAATTGATATGTGACCTTCCCTCTACTGAAACATAAACTGTGGAATATGATTCCTTACCTGATGAATCCCTCTTTCTGATCAGTTCTAACGACATATGGTACAGAGATATTATCATCTGTCTCCAAACCCAAACTTTTTGGCCTGATATTTCTAGTACAGATCGTCGTTGTATACGCTATCAAGCCCGTCAATACATCATCCTTGGTGATACCCTTTATCGTTGTGGTATTGATTCCATATTTCGACGATGTCTCACCTATGATGAAGCTGAGAAAGATTTGAATGGCCAGTAATATTTTTGGGTATTCCACTGCCCAAAAGATCTTACAAGCTGGTTATTTCTGGCCTTCATTTTTTAAGGATTGCATTACTACCCTCCAGAAATGCCATGCTTGTCAAACCTACAACAATAAGATACAATCTCACCCTGGTCCTCTTCACCCTATAGTTTTCGTTGGTCCCTTCACTAAATGGGGTATTGAATTCATGGCATGTAACCCTCACTCAACTGGTGGGCATGGATACATTATTGTAGCTATCGATTATTTCACTAAGCAGGCCAATGTGATGCCTACATTTGATAACACTGGGAAAACTGCAGCATTTTTCATATCCAATCATATCATTACTATATTTGGTGTCCCTCGAGCCATCGTTACTGATCATGGTAGTCATTTTCTCAACTTCATGATGTCTGAACTTACTAAGAAGTTGGGTCATTGACATGAAAACTCAACCCCCTATTATCCATAGGCCAATGGCCAAGTTGAAGCAATCAACAAAGTTCTCACTACTATGCTTCGACGGAGGGTAGGAATTCATAAGTCAAATTGGCACATGATGTTGTTCTCATCATTGTGGGCCTACCAGACATCCATTAAGTCTTCCACGGGATTCACACCTTTCCATTTAGTATATGGTATCGAAGAAATTTTGTCGATTGAATGTGAAATCTCATCTTGGAAACTAGTTGTTTAACTTCTCCCTAATACCTCAGCTGAGGAGGAATGTCTTTTGTATTTGATGCAATTAGATGAAACCTGTCGTGATGTTGCCTTAGTTATTGAAACTTAGAAAAAGTGTGTCAAATCTCAATATGACAAGCATGTCAAACCATGTGTTTTTTTCTGAAGGTGATCTAGTTCTTCTTTACGAGCAATATCGTGATTTGCTAGGGGCCGGTAAATTCGAGCCCATGTGGCGGGGTCCTTATACTATGAAACGAGTGTTGGAGAAAGGGGATTATGAGATGGTATATTATGATGGAATCCCTTTGAGTGAGCCCAAAAATGGGCTTTACTTGAATAAGTACTATGTTTAAATCATCTTTGCGTGAGTTCTGTGTATTTTTATGTATCATACTCTTGTGTGATTTTTCATTTTTGGATTTTTCCTTCAACTACTTAACTTGTGTTGTGCTTGGTTTCCAGATATCGGTGTCTTCACTACCCTACATTGGATTCATTGATGGCGCTACTCGCAGTACTCAAAACTTAGCATCTTTTTCTTGGGAAATCTATGCACCTACAGATGAATTGATCAGTCTACATGGTGTTTTCCTTGGTCATGCAACTAACAATATCATGGAATACAGTGCAGTTATAGAGTTTTTAACTACCATTGTTTCACTTAGAATCTGTCATCTTATTGTATGACTTGATTCACAATTAGTAGTTCTACAGTTGAGTAACATTTATTCTATCTGAAGTCCTACTTTGTTAAGGGTATATTTACGAATTCGCCTCTTGGAACATCATTTTGATCACATTGAATATCAACACATTCCTAGATGTATAAATACATTAATAGATGCATTGGATGATTATGTGTTAGACATACATTTGAGACATTTATAAAATCCAATCACACTTTGTACATACAACAAGTAAGCTGGTAGAAGCCTCATATTTATAACGATAAAAGTTTACAAAAAGTGTTTTTGTCCGAAGACCAAAATATCAAAAATGTGAAGCTCATCACTTCATGTACAAGAGCATCAAGGATGTTGCTCGCTATAAAAAGTGACTTCAAGTGCTAATCTATGGAGCATTCGAACGATGGATGTAGATACACCCACTCTGTGGCGTTGGTAATGCCTAGGAATATCATCTATTGTAGCATCAGGGACATCCATGGTGAGTCCCTCTAGGTTTTATTCTATGGTCTCGAAATTGGAAGCAACCACTCCTGCTATGACACCTCTCTCCCCTCACCTCTAGATAGGGGATGATCCTGATGGATGATAAGGTCCCACATATGCATTATTGGAGAGCACTCGATTAGTCATCGGATAAACAACACAAAAAACATTTTATATCATTAAAAATAACAAAAATATTATATAAACAAAATTTCCTTCTTACCTATGTCCCCCCACTGGAAACCTTTGGGAAGAGATAGGTCTACATATCCACGGAAATCTAGCCTGAAATACGCATAATCTTCAACCATGAGCAACTGAGTCCTCAGCCACTGGAAGAAGACATCGTCACATATGACGATGCGACCACTTCCATGTTGAGCCATGAGATCTACCCACCTCTTCATCCTTGGATCCTGTGGAGTGGGTATACCCCACTCCATATGTAAGCGTAGGACTAGAACCCTCTCCAGGAAGAAGGATACTAAAATATACCCATATCCAAAAAAAAATAACCCACCACTTCTACACTTGGTAAGTTGTTTCTTCATCCTTTTTAGGACCCCTTCGCACCATTTGAAGACTCTGGGCTCTAAAAATTCCAGTGCATACTAAAAATGGATCTTCGGATTCATGTGGGGAGTTACACTCCCTGCCATGTGAGTAATAGTACATAGGATAGTCTGCAAAGGAAAATATCGGACATCCCTGATAGCCACCTTACCGCTATGTTTCTCGGTACCTGGCACACAATGATGACTGACGTAGTAGTTCATAGGCTCACCTCCACCTCTACTACCTGTAAGTATCACCCGTGAACCACAGTGAAATAGTCCTGTCAAGAAATAGATATCCTCAATATCTATGGTGAGTGTGTGGGCGCCCACATGAAATGCCTGCTCGTTCACATCCCACATGTGAACCAAGTACTCCAACAGTCTCAACTGGGCCCTCATGTCATGAATATTGAAGAACTTTAGTAACCCACACTGTCGGAGGTCCATAACTATTCTCGGGTCATTCCTGGTGAAGTAATCTTCTTCTTCGTCCTCTTGTTTGCGCCACTCCAACATCTTAACCATGGAAAGCCTACCAAGGAACCATAAGATGAGATTGGAAACATAATTTTCTTTCCTGGGGGTTTCCCTTGTTGGGTTCGTCCTTTTAAATTTTGGGTTGTGTTCATTGCAGGCCTGGGCATTCGCACAGTGCAACATCATCACACGCTACCTTTAGGGTCACCTGCAACTATCCTTTATTGTTGCGGTTAACTATATAGGGCACCTGCAACGACCTCAACGCATGGGTAACCCCTAAAAAATCAACCCAAAACACATTTTTAACCAATGAAAATCAATTTTTAAAACATGCAAATATGAAGGATAAGGAGATTACCTCTTTTGCAGAGACGATTCATGAAATGATCTATCGTGCACTCCACAATCAATAGTTGAAAATCGAGGTGAAAAAGGGATTTGTAGGAATATTTGGGAAAAGTTACAAATGAAGTGGTAACATGTTGTTTTTTAACTATTTTATTGACTTTTATCACTTTTCATTTGTATATTATATTACTTTAATGCTTTATCCAAGCCCTAAAGTCTTAACAACTTTACAAGTGATCGATTTTTGCAGATTAATAAAGTCTAGAGCTGAGATGTTGGAACAAGGTTCCGCTTTTTTGGTTTGTTTTTATATATTTGTCGCATGTACATATCCTTTTAGGGTTTTTCAAGAAAAACTCTGAGAAGAGTCTTAATTATTTATCGTTCTCATAAAACCATGATAACATAATCGAGTAGTCTTTTGTCATTTTTTCGAACTCGTTATGGTGACACGAAAAATGAAACTTATGGAGTATTCTTTAAGCTCTTTTCAAGCTCCCTTAACATGAAAAGATGGTCGAGCAACCTTATTCTTTTCACGCTCGTAAAATTATTTGAAGAAAACATCTAATGAATGGTAGGTTATCACTTTTTCGGTCTCGTGAGATTAATTTATGAAAAAGGACCTTATGGAGTTATCTTTAAGTGTTTTTCAGACTCTCTAAAAATGAAAACCCCCTAAGTTTTCTCTCTTTGGACTCATTAAACAAACATCAAAAGACCCATATGGGATCGAACCACTCCTTCTTAGGGTTCGTTAAACATACTCCAAGGGAATCATCCAAAGGATGATATTACATCAACAAGCATATGTTATCCTCATCAAGCTTGTGTAAAAATAAAGAGGTAATCGCCAAAAATGGTAGGGGAAAATTGGGAAAGAAATGTGTCTCTGTATTTATGTTAGTGGCAATAATAATCTCTCTTGAACATGACATCCCCCTTCATCATTGTATCCAGGTTGGGAAATCCATTTTTCTCTCGTTTGACCATCCACAAGTTCATATGTTGGTTCCTCCTTGAGTCAATCCTGCCAAGACAACTGTCTTTTCATTCATATGTTCAAGAGAAGTCAAACCTAAACAAGCCTTCTATCGAGTCGGTCATCTGAAGTTATAAATTTTATAACATGTCAGCCTTCCCTGTGTCAGTTCTGAATCACTTCATACTCTGATCTACCTCAAATATGTTACATATTTTGTGTCATTGATGGGGGACACATCAAGACCCTCCTATGACAATTCTTTTCTTGTCGACTTCACCTCATTATCCGGGAACAAGACATAGAAATCATTTAGTACCTTAGAGCCTGCATGCCTCAATGGCAGGTTTCTTCACTTTCAACAATGGGTTCACATCATTGACCCCTGATTGGAATATTCCATCGAGTATTCAACTTCAACTCATTTATTCACATTCATTGGATTTTACTAAGGTACCTTGGGAGTCATTTACATCAATGGTGATTTCCCTCGCACTTGTTAACGATTTTCATTAATGATCGGTAATCAAGCGGTTTCTACCATGTTCAACTTCAACACCTGTAATCACATGGCTAGATTCGTACTTAGAGATGATGGAAATGAGGACCCTGGATCTTATCACTTTGGTCTAGGTTGCGACGGATTATTCATGATTTTTATTGACACATAGATCCACTTTGTATGTCTCGTGGCTATGTACGAATTTGAGTTCTTTAGAGCATAGATCCATAGTGTATTCTTGGTGGTTGTGTTGAATCATGATGAAATGGATCCACGGTGTATGTTTAGTGGCCATGAATCACTTGACACTTATGATTAGAGTCACTTGTAGTCTGACCATGGGAATTCCTACCTCAGAAATGGTATGATATTATGCATATGCTTGATTGTTTACAGGTTCCCAACTGGTGCGCTACTTGTTTTAGACACACACATTCTACAAAGTATTTCAGTTGTCACGATTTCCAGCTTCATACTTTGGGGGGAATTCTGTTACACATTATTTTGGTCACCTCAGTGATCACCTGCCAACATGTGTTCATGTTCCCTAAAAGTATTAAAAGGGACTTTCTCCATGGGAAAAGTGATTTTCTTTCCTCTGCCAAAAACCATATGAAGGAAGGTTCTCACACCCTGCTATATGCATGGGTTGCGACGATGCCTAATATTCGCACTCTGCAACATACCTGGACTGCGATGTCATCGCAGGATGCTTGTGCAAGGGTGCGACGATGCTTAAAGCATGGGAAAAGTCAAATTTCATGAATTTTCTAGAAGTGGATCTTCTAGAAGATGAGGTGGCCTCCGATTAGTTTGGATCTTACTCGCTTCACAGATTTGGTGGGATCATCCTAATCTCCTCGTCCATCTCTCTTTTACACTATATAAAGAGGGATCTCTCATGAAAAAGGCTAAGGTTGAATAGGTTAAGAATTGTATGGAGATTTCTACTTCATATTATGCTTAAGAGATTTTCTTTAGTTCTTCAAGTAAGATTGTGGAGCTTCCTCATTCAAGGCATTTGGAAAAAAGGTGTGTGTGTTGAAGAAAAGAGCCATCGAAAGGGGACCTTGAAACATTGAGGCATGGGTTGTATTCTCCAGTTTCTATTCACTTAATATAGTAATGCATATCTTCCCTATATAAGCATCTTGTCTTCTATTGTATAATTCCTTGATCATATACATAGACTTCATTAGAATACATATATCTTTGTTTTCTCTCTTTGTTGGTTTGTAATTCTTGGACGGGATTACTATTCTACAAACCCAAATAAGGAGCTACAAAGACGACACTAAGCGTTGTTTAAAAGTTATGTCACTTGTAACTCATTAAAATAGTTCATATGATAATGAAGTTTAAGGCGAAGTATGCATTATGTTATGTTTTGTTCTAGTTTCCAGTGGGTTCTAGGGAAATATGTTTGTGTATGCACTTACTGATTAATTCGATAACAGGCCCAGATGGCACAAAAACCCATACTGAATATGGAAATCAGTGACAATTTTGTTTGCACCCAACATATGGTAGGTGGTAGAGAAGTCAGGATCTCTCTCATAGAGTTGGGGGCACCCGAAGGTCTCGTGGGAGTAGAAGTTTAGCATCATGGTGAGTGCTACAACTAAAGGATGGTTGAGGAAATTAGTGACATGGTTGGTGTGTCTTGTCTTATACTTGATGTTGATATGGAACTGTTGCAATTATATGGACCACTTATGATGGCGGTCAGTCTACAATTTTCCCTCTGTCTGCATGAACTTCAGTGGCTTATGATCGGTGTGGATGACTATCTCCTTCCCGACAATGTAATGCCTCCATTGGTGGTAAGCTTGCACAATGGATTACATTTCTTTGTCATAAGTAGGGTACATACTGAAAACATCTGACAATGTCACACTATGATAGGCCATGAAGTGTCCATGCTAAGTGAGAACTACACCCATGACACAGTCTGATGTATCTATCTCGATCTCAAGGGATTTTTGTAGGTCAGGTAATGAGAGCACTAGGGTTGAGCACAATTTCTACTTCAAAACATCAAACGATTGTTGTTGTGATGGGCCCCAAATGAAATTTTCCTTACCACCACACATGTTTACTTGGCTGAGGGACCATGCAATATAGGAGAATCCCAACACCAACCTACGATAGAAATTGGTAAGGCCTAAAAATATCTGAAGCTTAGTGAGTGTCCTTGGGGCTCTCCATTCATGAGTTACCTAGATCTTTGTGGGATCAACATGCACCCCATCCTCATCAACCAAGTAGCCTAGGTACTAGACAATGTCCATGCCAAAGGATCATTTTTCTAAATTTGTGTATAGCTTGTGTTGTCACATAGTGTGAAAAACCTGTTGAATATGTTGCAAGTGTTCTGCCTAAGTATTGTTGTAGATGAGGATGTCATCTAGTACACCACCAAAAAATAATTAGTGAAAGGAAACAACATATCTTCCATCATCCTCATCAAAGTTGTTGTGGTGTTCGTCAAACCAAAGGGCATGACCAACCATTCAAAAGACCTTCTTTGGACTTGAAGGAATTTTTCCATACATCTGTCTTCTCTATTAGGACCCGATGGTAGCCAAACTCCATATCCATCTTACGGAAGTATTTGGATCCCTTGACTTGGTCAAGGAGATTGTCGATTTGGAGAATCGGGTATCGGTTCCTGGCTGTGGCTTTATTTAAGGCCCAATAATTGATGCAGAATCACCCGGTCCCATCTTTCTTTTGCACAAGAATGATTGGGCTCCCACATGCTGATGAGATGGATCAGATCTGCCCCTTTTGGAGCAATTCTTGGATATGATGATTGATGTCCTAATTTTCCAATAGAGAGTGGCGATAGACTGGCCCATTGACCTGAGTGTCCATGATATGATCAATGGATGCATTTTCCATGTAGTTAGGGTTGAGATCTGTTGGTGTCAATCGTTATGTTATCTTTGACGTGACCAATAATGGTGGAAAATATAGCCGAAGGAGGTCCACATTAAATACTAGATGCAATCCAAGGAAGGGGGAAATGTTGAGATCAAAACCATTATCACCCACAACCTTGGTGATTTTGTAAGGTCCATAGCGGAGTGGATGAAGTTTCCTATGGGGCCCCATAAAGCATTCCTTCTACAAGTGCAACCAAATTTTATCTCCCACCTTAAACTTGTGTGGCACCCGATGTTGATCATGGCGCTTCTTGTACTTAGCATTGGACTTCTGTAAAATATCATGAACCTATTGGAGAATGTGCTAGATCCACTCAATGAACCTAGTATCTTTGTCAACTTTAGTTTGAGCATGGGACGCATCTTCCTGGGTTGCCAAAAGGGGTAGTGAAACATCCATGAGACCCAATGGTTGAAATCCCAACCCCACCTGAAAGGGGTTGTGGTTGGTTGAGCTATGTAGGGATCTATTCTAGTTGTGATTAACATAGGGAAGAATATCAAACCATGTGCGGGGATTCTTTGAATTATACATGCGTAGAATATGCACGATCAGTTGGTTGACGACCTTAGTTTGACCATCCGTATGGGGGTGGAAGGCAGTGGATTTGGTGATCTTGGTGTCCAGTAGTGACTAGCAGAATGTGTTGAGGAACCGACTGTCCCGATATGAGATGATGGTTTGTGGTATCCCAAAATTTACCCACACTCGTTCGAAGAATAAATTGGAAGTGACCTAGTTGTGATGCTCTTCTTGCAGGCAGCTAAAATCACCATTTTAGAAAAATGATCAACCACCAAAAAAACAGAGTCATTTACCCTCTTGGTTGACAGGATACCTGATATGTAGTCCATCGAGATGGATTCCAAAGGCATTTCAGGAGTAGGAAGAGGGGTGTACATGCCTTGTTTCTTAATGGTTGGTTTGGCAATGGTTCAGGCAGTGCAGGACCTGATATACTTGTTGACATCCTGTCGAAGTTTCGTTCAATACAAATATTGTTGCAACAGTTCTACTGTATTTTTGACACCGAAGTGTCATGCCGCCCAACTGTAGTGGGATTCAGAAATAAACTTCGCTCACTCTCTTGATGGAATGTAGAGATGGCCCAGATGGAATAACAACCTATCCTAAAGATGGAAATCAGTGACAGTTTTGTTTGCGCCCAACATATGGTAGGTGGTGTTGAAGTCGAGATCTCTCTCCACTTTCTTCCACGACCTTGTCCACTTTCTTCTGCTACGTGGAGAGATCGGTCATGGAGGTCATGGATGTGGTTGCAACCTTTTTCTCACTTTGAGAGTGAATCACGAAGAATACAAACTTCTCAGTCTGAGAAATGAACTTCCTGAATTTATTGGTAGAGATCAAGGAAATGGAAGTAGGTGGGACTACCTCGAGTATCTTTTACAATCTCCTGTCCAAAGTAATAATACAATTATGAGGCCTAGACTCATATACAACATGACATTTCCATAAATAAGGTTGGCCCTAAGTAACATCACAAACTTTAAGGGGACCAACATCACATGATACCTCATATTTAAAGGGATTGATGTCATAGGAAAGGTGTCATTGTTGGATGACGTGAAGATCAATTCCTTGGTGGAGCCATCCATTGGTGTATGGTTATCGGTGAGGCAATTTCAACAAAGCCAACCGCTTGATGACCTCAACTGAGATGAGGTTATTTTGGATACCACTATCAAAAATCAAGTGTAGTGGATTACCCTTTACCCACATATGTGAATGAAAGAGATGCTTTCCTTCCACTAACTTATCAAGTTCACCGAGATGGATCTTGGTGGTAGCAACAATGGCACTTGGTTCTCTGTCAATAATATGACTCCCGTTTTCTGGTTCTAACTCTGAGTGGAAATGCACATCTAATTAAGAGGCTTTCACCTTCACCACCAATGACTACTTTGAGTGGAAATAAACTGTGTTATGCCAGGGGCTCTTATGGAAGTCACACCACTTCCCGGTGTCTTTCTTTGTCTTTCCATTTTTCTTACTTGTTTGCAGCTTAGACTAGTTGTCTAGAGGTTGTCCATATTTTATTTTCCCTTTATTCTGCGGGTTGGGGCTTCCCTTTCCATGCCTCTACTATGAGGGATTCCCATACCCAAATTGTCGCTTATTTTGTTTAAGCTCTTTCTCAATTTTGACAACATATCGATAGGTCCTACCAAAGGATGAGATTTCCATAAACTCCATTTATTTCTAGATGTATCTATGCATACCTCCATGGTACTTGAGCACTAGATGTCACTCAGAATCTTTGATACCCATCTTGGTACACAAGGTATGGAATACATTGGTGAAGTCTGGCATTTTTTGGTCTCTTTCCTTCCTCGGTGTGGTCCATCTTGTATATTAGTCGTCATAACTTCCAAAGGTAGTATTGTTCCTTAATAGAATCCTTGAAGGAACTCCAAGTGGGTTAAATTGAAAATAACGTGGATCTCTCTATTTCCTTTTTCTCACAGAAAGTCTCCCACCAATATTTGACATGCGGGACGGCCTTGAGGAGAGAAAATGTAATATTTTCTCTATCATAAAAGTTGTGGATAGAAAAATACCCTTCTAGAAGGTTTAACCATTTATCTACGGCATCCGCATCTATTTGACCTTAAAATATAGGAATATCAAAATTGATTTTTACCTTGAAGGGGGCAACATCTCCGCTTGAGTTATATGTGTCACTTGTTGACAGTCGTCTAAGGATTTGTGCAAATTTGTCCATCATCTTGTTCCTTTGTCCCTCGAGGGATTCCTCGAGAAACATTTTGAAGGGATCTTCTATCCCGCCGTATTTATTTTTTCCCATCATGGAAGGTTTCTTGGGCATGCGAGAGAAGTGGTCCTCAATATAAACAAGCTCTAGACCCAACTCTCTATACCTTGACCTCGTCGAAGACATGCACTAAAAAATCGACAATGAGCAGACTGCTCTGATACCACTGATCCATATTTATGAGTGGAACGAAATGAAAACATATATTTATAATATTAACATAGAGTGATAGTGAATAATAACAGCGATACAAAAAAATTTGACTTCTATTAAATAAGAAATATGTTGAAACTGTAAAATACAGACTCAAACAAACTTGCTAGAATGGTGGTAGCTTATCTCTGAGAAGAGATGTGATGGCTACGCTCATTCACAAGAAGATGAGTACAATGAGGCTCTCAAATCCCTTTCACAATAATCATGTATTCCAAAACCCTATACATCCAAAAACCTAAGCCTAGGAGATGAAGCATCAAAAGTCATGTGGGCCCCGTTGGGATAATTTGGTACATCAACTTCCTGGGGTTGTAAATTTTGCATACAATATTCGTTTTAGGTGCACGATAGCCCATTGGAAATTTTAATCCAATGACTACACATTATTCCATAAAAATATAACTCCTTTAAAATTTAGACTATGGAGAGCCCTAAAAATGTGGTTTAGGGCCTCAAAACGGCCCCAGAAGTTCAGGACCCAAGAAATAGTAAAAAAATGCCAAACTGAGAAACTACCAAGATGAGTTAGTTGGAATAGGTGGGTTTCCACCGATATCCACCTAGATCAATCTTACCCCCTTAAGAAGAAATGGTATCCATTGTGTTGAGTTCCCAAATCAAATGAGAAAAATTCTGTTGAAATTGGCCCTATGTGAGCCACTTGACTTGGTGCAGGAGTTGCCCTTCTTTGACAACCCGATAAAGTTGGATCCTCTGCTGGCGAGTTCCCTTGACCTGTGTTTCCATGATTTGATATTTTGATGCATGTTCCATGTAGTCAGGGTTGAGCTCTATTGGTGTCAACTATTCTTCTATATCTGAGGTGTCCAATAATGGTGGAAAATATGGTCGAAGGAGGTCCACATTAAATACTATATGCAAGCCAAGAAATGGGGAAATGTTGAGCTCAAAAGAATTATCACCCACAACCTTGGTGATGGTGTAAGGTCCATAGAGGAGTGGAGGAAGCTTTCGATGGGGCCACATAAGGCGTTCCTTTTGCAAGTGCAACCAAACTTTATCTCCCACCTAAAACTTGTGTGGCAGCCATTGTTGATCATGGCGTTGCTTGTACTTGGTATTGGACTTTTGTAAAATATCATGAACCTTTTGGCGTATGTGTTGGATGAACTCAATGAACCTGGTATATTTTTCGACTTCATTTCGAGCATGGAACGATTCTTCCATGTTGGCCGCAACGGGTAGCGCACATCCATGGGACCCAATGGTTAAAATCCCAACCCCACCTGAAAGGGGTTGTGGTCGGTTGAGCTATGTAGGGCTTTGTTGTAGCTGTGATGAACATAGGGAATAATCTCATCCCATGTTTGGGGATGCTTGTAATTGTACATGCGTAGGATATGCATGATCATCCGGTTGAAGACCTCAGTTTTACCATCTGTCTGGGGATGGAAGGAAGTGGATTTGGTGAGCTTAGTGTTCAACAGTAACCAGAGGATTGACCAAAATGTGTTGAGGAACCCATTGTATCGATATGAGACAATGTTTTGTGGTGTCCTAAAATGTACCCACACTCGTTCAAAGAAGATCTTGGAAGTGGCCTTTGTTGTGATGCTCTTCTTGCATGGGGCAAGAATCACCAATTTAGAAAAATGATCAACCACCACAAAAACACAGTCATTTCCCCACTTGGCTGATGGAAGGTCTGACATGTAGTACATCAAGATGGATTCCCAGGGCCTTTTAGAAGTAAGAAGAGAGGTTTACATGCCTTATTTCTTAATGGTCGGTTTCACAATGGCGCAGGAAATGCGGGACCTGATATACTTGCTAACATCTTGTCGAAATTTCAACAAATAGAAATGTTGTTGCAACACTACCACTGTATTTTCGATGTTGAAGTGTCCTTCCACCCAACAATAGTGGGATTCCCAAATCATCTTTTCTCACTCGCTTGATGGAACACGGAAATGGCCTAGATGACACAACAACCCATCCTAAAGATGGAAATCAGTGACAGTTGTGTTTTCACCCAGCGTTTGGTAGGTGGCAGAGAAGTCAAGACCTCTCTCATAGAGTTAGAGTCACCCGGAGGTCTCGTGGTTGTAGGATTTTATCACTATGGTGAGTGCTACAAATAGAGGGAGACTGAGGCAATAAGTGACGCGGTTGGTGTTTCATTTCGTATACTTTATGTTGAGATGGAACTATTGCAAGTATGTGAACCACTTTTGATGGCAGTCATTCTGCAAATTGCCGTGTGTTTGCATGAACTGTAGTGGCTTATGATCATAGTGGATGAGTGTTTCCTTCCCAAAAATGTAATGTCACCATTCGAGGAAGGCCTTCACAATGGAGTACATTTATTTGTAGTAAGTATGGTACTTACGGACATCATCTGATAGTTTCTCACTATGATAGGCCACGAGGTGTCTTTGTTGAGTGAGAACTTTGCCCACAACATTGTTTGAAGCATATGTCTCGATCTCAAAGGGCTATTGCAAGTTGGGTAGCGAAAGAATTGGGGTTGAGCACAAGCACTACTTCAAATTATCTAATGCTTGTTGTTGTGATAAAACCTACACAAACTTTTCCTTACCACCACCCATCGTTACTTGGATAAGGGCCCATGGAATATGGGAGAATCCCAACACGAACCTACAATAGAAATTGGAAAGGCCTAAAAAGATCAGAGCCTTAGTGAGTGTGTTTGGGGCTGGCCAGTCATGAATGACCTAGATATTGGTGGGATCAACATGCACCCCATTCTCATCAAGAATGTAGCCTAGGTACTTGACCCTGTCCATGTTGAAGGAGCATTTTTCCAAATTTGTGTATAGCTTGTGTTGTCACAGAGTGTGCATAACCTGTTGAATATGTTGCAAGTATTATGCCCAATTCTTGTTGTAGATGAGGATGTCATCTAGATACACCACCACAAAATAATTGGTGAAAGGATGCAAGATATAATCCATTATCCTCATGAAATTTTTTGGGGAATTCGTCAAACCAAAGGGCATGACCAACCATTCAAAAAGACCTTATTTGGTCTTGAAGGCATTTTTCCATAAATCTATCTGCTCTATTAGGACCTGATGGTAGCTAGAATTCAGTTCAATCTTATGGAATTATTTGGTCCCCTAAAGTTGGTCAAGGAGATTGTCCATTCAGGGAATCGAGTACCGGTTCCCGACTGTGATTTTATTTAGGACTCGATAATCGATGCACAGTTTCCAGCTCCCATATTTCTTCTAGACAAGCACAATTGGTCTCCCACATGGTGATGAGATGGGTTAGATGCGCCCCTTTTAGAGAATTTCTTGGATCTGACGCTTGATCTCCTCATTTTCCAACATAGAGAAGTGATAGACTAGACCATTGGGTAGTGGTGTGTCGTGGGTCAGATCAATTGAATGCTTGACCTGACAGTGTAGAGGTACCCCAATGGGTTAGAAGAAGATGTCTTTGTATTCTTTCATGACCCTGTCCACTTTATTTTGCTGCTTGGAGAGATTGTTCGTGGAGGATATGGATTTGGCTGCAACCTTTTCCTCACTTTGAGAGTGAATCATGAAGAAAAAAACTTTTCGGTCTGAGAGATAGCCTTTTGCATTGCTTGGAAGAGATCAAGGAAATGGCAATAGGTGGGACTACCTCAGGTATCTAGTACAATGTCCTGTACAAATTAATAATAACACTACGAGTCCTAGGCTCATATATAGCATGATGTTTCCATAAATAAAGTTGACCCAAAAGAACATCACAAACCTCAAGGGGAGAGACATCACACAATACCTCATATTTAAAAGGCTTGATTTCATAGGACATGCAACATTGTTGGCTAACACGAAGATTGTTTCCTTGGCGGAGGCATCCGATGGTGTATGGTTGTGGGTGCATCATTGTCATCAGGGCTAGTTGCTTGACAACCTCCATTGATATGAGATTCTTCTGGCTACTACTATCAACGATGAAGTGCAGTGGAGTACCCTTTACACACATCTGTGAATGAAAGAGATGCTCGCCTTCCTATGGCTCATCAGGTTCACTAGGATGGATCTTGGTGGTAGCAATAGTGGCACTGGGTTCTGCACCAGTAATCCATCTCCTCTTTTCTGGTTATGATTCTGAGTTAGAAACTGCATCTGATTTAGAGTCTTTCACCTTTTCCACCAATGACTTCTTTGATCGACAATCAGTAGTGTCATGCTAGGGGCTCTTATGGACGTTTCACCACATCCTAGTGTATTTTTTCTTCTTTCCATTGTCCTTCTTTGTTTGTGGCTTAGACTGGTTGTCCTGAGGCTGCCCATCTTTTCTTTTCCCTTTGTTTTCATGGATGGGGCTTCCCTTTCCCTACTTTTGTTGTGAGGGGTACCTAGACCCAAATTGTCATATCTTTTGTTTAAGATTCTACTCAATTTTGACAACATATCGATAGGTCGCGCCCAAGGATGAAATGTCCATAAAATCCATTTATGTTTGGATGTATCTATGCAAACCACCGCGGTACTTGAGAACTAGATGTCACTTAGAATCTTTCTTACCCAGCTTGTCGCACAAGGTATGTAATACATTGGTGAACTCTGGAACTGTTTGGTCTCTTTCCCGTCGCAGTGTGGTCCATCTTGTATTCAATTTGTCATAACTTCCAACAAGGTATTATTATTCATTACTAACATCCCTAAAGGAACCCCAAGTGGGTGCAACTACAAATAATGTGGATCCCTTTATTCCCTTTTGTTCACATAAAGTATCCCACCAATATTTGACATGGGGGATGGCCTTGAGGAGCACAATTGTAATCTTTTCTCTATCAAAAAATTTGTGGAAAGAAAAATACCCTTCTAGAATGTTTAACTATTTATCTATAGTATCCGCATATATTTGACCTTCAAATATAGGAATTTCAAAATTGATTTGTACCTTGAAGGGGACGACCCCTCCGCTTGAGTTAGATGTGTTTCTTGTGGGCAACCATCGAAATATTTGTGCAAAGTTGTCCATCATCTTGTTCCTTTGTCGTTCGAGGGCTTCCTTGAGAAACATTTTGAAAGGATCTCATGTGATGTTGTCTTTCTTTTCTCCCTCCATGGAAGGTTTCTTGGGTGTGCGAGAGAAGTTTTCCTCAAGAGAAACAAGCTCGAGACCCAACTCTCTATACCTTGACCTCATCAGGTACATGCGCTAAAAAAAGGACAAAGAGCAGAGTGCTTTGATACCACTAATCTAGATTTATGAGCGGAATGAAATGAAAACATAGATTTATAATATTAACACAGAGACACGGTGAATAATAACATAGATACATTAAAACTTGACTTATATTGAATAAGAAATATGTTGAAACTCTAAAATGCGGACTAAAACAAGCTTGCTAGAAAGGTGACAACTTATCTCTGAGAAGAGATGTGACGACTATTCTCATTCACAATAATATGAGTACAATGAGGCTCTCAAAGCCTTTTTACAAAAAATATAAATGTCAAAACCCTAGACATCCAAAAACATAACCATAGGAGATGAAGTGTCAAAAGTCATGTGGGCCCCGTTGTGGTAAGTTGGTACTTAACTTTTGCATACGATCTTTTCTTTAGACGCATGATAGCCCATTGGAAAGGTCTATCTAAGGACTACACATTACACCTTCAAGCTCTAATTTTGTTTACAGTTTGACTATGGAGAGACCTAAAAACATTTTTTAGGTCCTCAAAACGACCTTGAAATTTCAGGACACGAAAACTAAAAAAAAACTATCAAACTGAAAAAATGTCAAGATGAACCAGTTGGAATAGGTGGGTGGCCACTAATATCCACTTGGATCAACAACGTCTGACATTGTAGCATTTTACAACGAATGCAATGTGCACGATCTTTGAATCGGGCTTGGAATTTGATGCTGCATAGGATTTTTTTTTAATTCAGGGTGTATTAGACAAGAATAATAAAATGTCAAATATAAAAATGATATGATGGTGGATTAAAATTAAAAAATGTAAATTTGGCTGGTATGTTGTGCAAACAGAAGAATAAATTTTATTTTGAAAATTTGGTTGTTATGTGTGCAAACAGAAGATTATATATATATAATTTAAAAAATCAATATATATTTAATGTCAATTGTATAAATGAATCTTCAATATTATAATAATTTATTTAAATTTGTTTATAGAATTATCATATAACTTTATATTTAGATTTAGATTTAGTTAATTTTCACCTACACCTAGAATGATGGCTTCTTTGGTTGCCAACTGTATTTATTTATTGTAAGTAGAAAATACTATTTTGAAAATCCTTTATGGTAGATTGTATTAATAATATTGATGTTTTGAAAACAATCTTTCTTTTCATTAGTCCCTGCCTCCCGCCAAGGTGGGGACTATAGCTTTAGCCTTGCAGTCAAGGCGTGTTGATCAAGTATTAGTGGGTACTTTTTGTTACATTAAATGGTGCGTTTTGCAATGTTTTTGCAAAGTTTTTACTAAGTTTTTGTAATAATTTTATTAATTTGAATATTTTTGAAATTTAAAAACCTTTTCAGAATTTTTTGATATTCATTATCGTTTTTTTCATTGGCCATTGAAACATTGGATGGGACTTAAATCCCTGGTATGTTTCAATTATTTTACCTATTTGTTAGTCTTGTAAAATGAATTTTTAAAATTACAAATTATAATTGGCGAGAATCTGACCCCTTCTGACATTTATGTCAGGCTTTGAAGCACCCAAAGTCAGAACTCTGACCCCTTCTGACATTTTTGACAGGATTTGAAGCTTCCAACGTTTCACTGCAGTCGAAGGAATCCAAACAACTTTGCATTTGAAGGCATCCCCACAACTCTCCACCTTGGATATGCTCTTGCTCCATCTATGTGCATGCAATGCTCCACTTGGATGCTCCATCTGTGTGCGTGCAATGCTCCACTTGGATTCTTGAATCCATTTAACCTCCCCTGCATTCTTATTTCCAGGGTTCAACCTCCCCTGCATTCTTATTTTCAGGGTTCATTCTATTGAAAACATGATGGGAGAGAGCGCTTAAAGATAGATTGATGGAATTGATGGAAAGGGAAGATTGATGGCATAATGGAAATGGCACGAAAAATGGTGTTTCATGGTGAGGGCATTCAAGGGATTACAAGGCATCAAAGGGAGGCTTAAAAGGCTCAAGGGATTACAAGGCATCAAAGGGAGGCTTAGAAGGCTTACTAGACGATTCAAGAAGCTATAGACGGTTTGATGGTGAGGGTGTTCATAGGAAAGGGATTACAAGGCTCACTCAGTAGGTGGTTTGATGGTGAAGGTGTTCATTGGCGAGGGATTACAAGGCTCACTCAGTGGGTCAAGCAATTATGGCCAGTTTTATGGTGAGGCCTCTTTAACGATGAGGGCTTACAAGGCTCAGTAGGTGGGTCAAGCAGTTGTAGGCGGTAGTGTGTGGTTGTTGTGTTTCATGATAGAAAAATATTTTCTCAATTATGCCTCCATTTTACAAATTAAAAAAAATTATGTCTAGTGGTGAAAAAAAAATAAAAACAAATTATGTCTAGTGGCGAAAAAAATTATGTCTAGTGGTGGACTGCTTATGACATTGGTTGTTTGACTTATCATTTTTTAAGGCAAGAGTACTTTCATTTTTTCATTTTCCAACTGCTGGAGTACTTGTTCGTTTTTTGTTTTGTGATTGAATTTAATTTGACATATAAAAACACATAGTTTGATGCCCTTTAGTGCTAAAAATAAATCATTCAAGAGATCTAATAACTAGATTAACAAAATCAAATATGAAGATCAAATACCAGAATGTGATACAAAAGCATTCCCATGGCGCAATAGAAACACCAGTGGGTAGAGAAACCCAGGAAACATTAGACAACATGCTTCAAGTCTAACCTTACTTGCCACACGAAATATATTCCTTTGTTTCTTTTAAGCATACAACTTTAATGCAACGACATTTTCTGCAATTCATGCCAAAATTGCAAGACATCAAGAATATAAAATACTTGAATAGAAATCAATTCAACCATATTGCATCTTATTTGGTTTTCAAATGTCCTTAGAATGGATGGGGATGAACTACCATGCTACCATGAATATGAATACTAGGTGTTAATTTAGACAAAGTGCATGTTAATTCTCCTAATCATTCATATTTCTTCTAAACCAACTCATAATAAAGAATAACCTTTATGTTTATGATGAGTGATTGTAGAAGTGCCAGTTGGAAAGAACCCACTAAGGAAGGCATGGTTATTGGTATTTTTTAAATACCAAGCAAGCATCTAGAGTTCCTATGAAAGACCGAATGACCATATACAAAACCCAAAACAATCAGTCCGATGGACTATCTCATGCAGCCTTGCTCCCGAGGAAGTACTTGTAGATAGCATACAAAGCTGGAGATAAATCGAGGAAGTACTTGTAGATAGCACACAAAGCCGAAGATAAATCGAGAGAAAATATTCGAATAGACATCAATCCAACTACAAAGAATAATTTAATTTAAGACAATATAGGAACAAAATGCAGAGGTAAGCCGATCGATTCTAGCTTAAGCTTTAACATATTTGACATCCAAGCTAGGGGAGAGCACAGTCTCTCTTTGAATGCCTCATGGATACCTCAGGCTCTCTGCTGCCACCCAAGGGGTTAATGAAGGGGGCGGCTTACCCTGAAGCTTCAACATCCAACCGTGGACTAAGACATGCACACCAGGTAGTTGAGATGGCTACGCCGCCCATACATCCACAAAATTCCCAAGGTAATTCCACCCTACATCCATCTTATGGATCATATGTTGTTGGTACTGAAGCTTCCCTTGGGTTCTGAAGTTACCCTTGGATGTTGGTTCAACATACCAACTTAAATGTTTCTTTTGATGTAGAAAATAGAAGATGTTGGTTCAACATACCAACTTGATTAATCTTTCTTTTGTTGTAGAAAATAGAACCACCTAGGACTGGCATGCAGAACCCCTAATCACCCATGCATTGGCATGTAGAACCCCTAATCACCAATGCATTGAGGAAGTTGTGGTCTTCCACTATGCCCATATGTTTATAAAAGGGTTCAGGATTTTAAGAGTTTGAAACTGGTCATGAACCTTACTCTTTTTGTTGAATCCTCCCAAACCAGTTTCATTGGTTGAGCCAATAAATTTTGAGTCGAGAGATGAATTGACAACACTGATATTTTTTGGGGTAACCTGCATTAAGGTATGAAACGCGTCATATTTTTAGGTTTGTTTCTGTCTCGTGGGCGCTCTAACAAAATAGTGGCAACAAACATCTGCTCCTTTGTCTGCATGCATGCAGAGTATCTAGTGAGGATACGTGTTGGAATAAATCATGCAGATTATCCAATGAGAATACGTGTTGGATTAAATATTTTGATAGTTGGGCCATACCTCAAACTGAACGCATATCCCTCAGTTATTTTAATTTTTTTTGTAAATAATAATAATAATATATTACTGATCTCCTTTGTAAATCAGTTTGGGTTTTTCACGTTGGATTTAATTTCATTGTTCTTTGTTTCCTAATTGAATTGCGTAAATGTTCGCAGTAAGCCTCTCATATTAGGTTGGAAAAATGTTAGAGAATCTACAGTGCAAGCTCCCTTTTCTTGCAGATCATTATCCTACCTCATACCATGTCCACTTGATTAAAATTTCATAGAATTGACATCGCATAAACTACTTTTGGGTTATAACTCTTCATATTTTTTTTTAACTATTTTGCAGATTCGAGGAAGAGACCAAAATTTTGAGCCAAACAAATCTCAGAGGGAGGTCGACCTGTCAAATAAAATATCATAACCTATCAATGAAATGATGCCACACTTGTACCAAAAGATTGTTGATATCAGTAAAGCTCCACGCTTGCAACCAAATCAAGCCTGCTTGAGAGCATTGATCAGAAGACAGTTAGATCAAAATATAAACTGTGGATAAAAACAAACGTGGTGGTGCCACGTTGTCATTTTTTCCACTAGTTAAGTGAATAGTTTAAATTGATGAAGAAAACCACCCCATCTTATGCGAGTTCGGGTTTCTAGGTACCAGACCACTGAAATATTTTCTTGCAAACTTTGATTAGTAAAAAATGTGAAGACTTATATGCCAGGTAACATATGGAAAGGCACCGAAAATCACTGAGGTCTACAACTTGAGATCACCACGTCAATTTAAAAAAATAAAATAAAAGAGGAATCTGGCTCGAAGGTTTCCAAAAGTGTGATTCAAGATAAGGCATGGTGCTATGTAAAAATTAAGTTGCCATGCATAAAATCCATGTAAGATGCACCAAATTATCAGTTCATTGGATGAGGTTTTGTACAGTTACGATAACTCAAGATTGTGTGGCATAATTCTATGGATATGAAGCCATTGAATCATTAATACACCAGATTGTCTCTCTATCGCATCACTGGGTCACATGGCATAGTGAAATGTCTCCAGTTCACAGAATTTATGCCGCTAAATTGTAAGGTTTAGATATCCAAGAAATCGTGCTGCAAAGAAAAGATTATAATCAAAATCCCTCTGATCGTAGAGAAACAATACTATCATGATTCACCAGAAAAAAATGCCATGAGTTCAATTGAATATATGTAGCAAACCCTAATTTGCCATGTAATTTTCTACAGAAAAGGTGTTCTGGATCTGAAATTCAAAGTTTTGAAAACACCGTCTGTCAAATATCCGCATTTGAGCCCAAAGTCGTTGAAAAGAAACTCAAACCTACCATGATTTCATTTCTAGAATTGTCTGGTCATGGTTAATCACTGGTAAGAAGCCATCGGTTCATCAAAAATTTATCCCTACTATGCCACTGAGATAGAATTTCAAAATTATGTTTCGCATTCTATCATAAAATCGCTACAAGTTAGCGGGAATAATTATCATGGAACGTTTTGCGACGACTCTCTCTCTCCAACAATTTTGAGCTCGACATAGAAATTACATGAAGAAAGGCGGTTCATGGATGCTAAGCCAAAGTTTGATTATGAGATAAAAGTTATTTTGCTACTTTGACTTTCAGATTTTTACATTTAAAAAAAAAAATGTTTGTTTTTATGATGATGCAAGAGCACATGAATTTAATGAAGCTACTGAATCAAATGTAAAAGGAGAACTTTAAGCTTCTTGCAGATTTTTACTTAATTGGATTAAGTGGTGTTGTTTTTTTTCACTTATTTTAGTTGTGTCATTAGATGTTAGGTTTTACTTTAAACTAAATGTAGTTTTAGTTTTATTTTCAATTTTAAACATTTACTTTAATCTTATAGTTTTCAGTTTGTTTAGTTTAGATCAATACTTTTAAATTAGTCTAATTTTAATTATACTGAGTTCTAAACTAATTGTATTGTATATTTTAATTAAGTTTTTAGATTTAATTTTTTTACTATTTAGATTTAGTTAAATTTAGTTTTGTTTATTTTAGTTTAAATTTGTTTAGATAATATTTTAAGTTTAAGTCTATGAGTTTTAATTCAAGTATATTTTAGTTTTATCCTTTTATTTTTAGTTCAATTAAATTTAATTGTATTTAGGTTTAGTTAATATTTAAATCTAATATAGTACCTTTGTATTAAAAGGTATTTACACTTTATTAAGGCAGGGACTAGCTACTACATGGCTATCTCATCAGTTCAATTATAACTCACAATAATGATAATAAGTGGATTAATTGACTCACACTAATGATAAGTGGATGATGTGCACATGATGACTATGTGAAAACTATGACCTAGTGTAAGTTGGATGAAAATTCAAGTGGTTGTTGATGTAGCCATTAGCTTTAATGATTTATTATTATATTTCATAAAAAACCTGTATTCAAAATTCTAAGAAGATATGATAAAATGATTTTCCCATATAATTTTTATTTTGTTAGCCAAATTTATATTTGTAAGCATAACTCCTATTTTTTTTTAGTATGGATGTTGTTTACAWTTTTTGACATTTTTATTGGTAAACAAGATAACACATAGAATATGGCTTCATAGTTGCACTGGCAAGGATTTGTTTCCTACTATGAATAGGATGTGGATTTTATTTCCCTACCATGGATGGGTTGTGCATTTAACATTTAAGTGAATTTGTTTATAAAAAAATGACACTTYATWAATTTGGGTAAAAGGTACATTAAAAGATACTCAAAATATTTATCYTTCATCAAATTTTCACTTGACATGCAATGTAAATTTGAAATTCTAGGCTTGGTTTTAATGTAGTATGTCATTTACTAGATTCCAATTTTCTCTTCCACTTTTAGAACATACAAGTTCATGTATAATTAACTTTACTCTTGTGAGGAATAAATGTGAAACAAATTTTTTTGACATCCACTAAATGCTTTAAATTGTCCCATTTCTGTCTAGGGTGGTTTTTTCAATGAACCAAAATTGCACCCTTTTTCCTTTCATATTTTTGAAAATCCAACCAAGTCACCTTAAAATTAGCCAAACCCTCCCCCCCCCCCC
>ML799743.1:210944-226234 GCA_009831015.1 Picea engelmannii | reverse complement strand
ACATAAATATAAAACTCTAACTTTCTACATAGCTCCTACTAAATTTAGGAACAATTTTTAATTTTTATCAAGTATGAAAAACACTCAAAGTTACCCTCCCATAAGAATAAATATAGGAGATATAAGTAGAGTGTTTTATACAACTGAAGGGTTTGCATGTGCTCCCTCTTCTCTATAATCCATCATAGACCACTAACAAATTTACACATCCATCTGTTAATTGCTAAAATACATTTTTAGTTTAAATATATAAAAAAATTAAGTTTAAAATTATTAAAATTAAAAATGTTTTTTTTTTTTTTTAAATTAAATAAAAATTATTTAAATTGAAAATATTAATATTAATTTCTTACAATTAAATTATATTAAAAATATTGGAAAACAGTGAATCTATTTTTATTTTAAAAATAATAAACTTATTAATTTAAAATAAATATTTAGTCAAATTTAAATGACTACAAATTAAAAAAATATAAATATAAAAAAATTTACTATATTTTTTAAATAAACAATAATAATTAAAAAAAAATAATAAAATGTTCTTATAAACCAACTAACCAACGAGTTATTTCCTAAGACATTAATGATATCCTTGAGAATTGTCGATCCCTAGGCACTTGGGTTCCTTTCCTTAAGGGGAAGAATGGGTCGATGTGGCCCTTTGCGAGCTAGCGTCCCTCACTCGGCTTGTTTCTCTTCCCTAAAGGGAAGACTTGTAGTGCATAAGGAAGCTCACATACACCCAACACTAAACATGGGACTGGACTAGTTTCGATTCCGAACTTCCCATATATATATATATATATATATATATATATATATATATATATATGATAAAAAGGCACTCCTTTCTTTCCATTGAGTGAGAAGGAAAAATGGTGTTTATTGTTGTAAGGTGGATGGTGGAAAAAGTAAAACTGTTAAAACAAGTAACGAGTAATAAGGTTGTCATTTTAATTGTATTTCAATGATATCTTCTCATTGTGACACTAACTAATGGAACTCACAATCTTGAGCTTTTGAAAATAATAAAAAAACTTAAACGAAAACTGTCAATGAAATATTAAGAAAGTTTCATGCATATTTTTATCATTCTGTTTTACTATATATTCCAAAGTTGAACCTAATTGTAGATTTGAGTCACTTGACAATTCAGTGACAAAGTTAATCATCGACAATGTGATTGGGCCTTCCAATAACCTGAATCTACAACTGAGTTAAAAAAAGGGTCACTATAGATTATGATGGAGAGCTTAAAGATTTTTAATTGAGTCATCCATTTGAGCATCTACTGCTCAAATTTTACTCGAGAAGCATGTTCTTCATATTAGTGATAGTGGCACACCAAATAATGCCTACACTAGACCAATACATAAAGGAAGCCATATGGACATCAGGGAGAGGAGCCACACCTTCCAAGGTTTGAGACACTTTCCATATCCCTAGCCCTCAGATCGGTATTGGAGCACAATAATCCCACTTTCAAGTTGTGGCTGGTATTGTTAAGCAAACCCAGATACTGAGATGCCAGACTGGTATTGTTAAGCAAACCCAGATACTGGTATTGTTAAGCAAACCCAGATACTGAGATGCCAGACTGCCCATAAGAGTTGCGTAGGGCGTGACAATGAAGGCAATTCCTTGCCCGCCCGGTTCAGAGTGGGGTGGGACAATGCTGAAAACGAAGGTAGTGCTGAAGGAGGAAAGGGTCTCGTTCCTTTTCATCCGCACAGGAATCGAATAGAGCGCCCGGCCTAGCATAATACTCGTCTGAGTTGTGAGGGCGAGCACCGATTGGGAGCGGATGAGTGACGCATCCGCCTGCAAGATTAGGTTGGTCTCATTGAATCCATTGAAGACAAAAGTGGTAGCAAAAACTGGTATGACCATGCAGATGAAGGCTATAAAACTGAGGCCGCCGACACAGGGTGTTAGAAAAACAGGAAAAACACACTTTCTTCTCCAGTAATCCATCTATTTTTATTTTAGATGTTCACTACATATCATGAACAGGCCATTATATATAAATATATATGATGGACACATCATCAACGCCCAAGTATATCAAGTGATCAACAACGGAGGAAGAAATCCCACCACACATTAAGAAAAAATGAGTATACCATGCAACTAACATTCAACAACGATAAAAATTGAATATACCATGCAACTAACATTCAACAACGATAAAAATTGAATATACCATGCAACTAACATTCAACAACTATATTCAAGATTTTAATACTCTTAAGACATAAATGATATATTCTAGATTTGAATAGTCTTAAAACATAAATGATATCAATATCAATGATGTGGGAAAATTTTTATAACAAATTGTAAAGAATATTTCATTTAATTTACTTGTAAATTAGTATTAAAGGAAATTAGTAGGCTTAATGATTAATAACATGTGTTTCCTCATAAAAGATCACAAGTTCAAATCTATAGGGGTAAGTATATTCTATCATAATTTACCATATTCTACTATAGTCAACCATAGTAGCCACTGAGTTAATGGATTAGTGGATCAATAATTAGAGGGTGTGTTGGTTAGTGGTGAGGGTGTTAATAGATTAGTGATTGAGGTTATTTTGGGTCATTGATTTAAGGGCTAATGGGTAAGGTAATAAGGGGTTGATAGTACTGGATTGAGATTAGTGAGTTAGTGGTTCATATTTAACTTAGATTCATAGAGTTAGTATAATAGAATTATGCATCTTAAAATAAAAATCCTAATGCAAAAAAACATCTATTTTAAACTAATAACATTATTAAATTAACATTTAAAAAATGACTATATTTATATTTAAAATACATAAATTATAATAATATGAAATTGTGACAATTCAAGAAGACATGTTTGTGGTTATAAGAGAAAGTAAGGAAGTAAGATATCTACATAAAACCTCACTATTATTTATTATTGTATTTAAAACCTCAAAATTTTCATTTCTACCAAACAATATTCTCTGTTTTTACGGTCATCCTTACTTAGCACATGTGGTCATTGTTGACATTTTGAGTTTAGACACTTTTAGCAGGAATTAAGTTATAAAAATTTGGGTGAAATTGTCATTTTTTGTTGTTTAATTTTCATTTCTAAATACATAAAGAAGTTCAACATGCTGAAAAACCTCTTGTCATTTTAATTATATACATATAACCAGATTAGTGACACTTTAAATATACACATAACTACTCAAATCTAAAGATTTAACAATTTTTCAACAAATTTAAGATAAACTTAAACTAAAAATATAACCAAAAAAAATATAACCGGAAAAAACCAAAAAAACAAAACTTATAAAATACGTATAAACTACAGAATACGTTAAACATGAATACCTACTAAACGCCGGTTCACCCGTCAGCTGTCCACAGCTTTTGAAACTTAAGATTGTGACGACGCCCATTTTGTCCATTTGTCAAAGTAAAATCCCCTCGGAAAAAGTATTACGTGACTGCCTCTTATTCTAAGGTATGTTTTTCAACTTTCCCGGCCAGCGAAATAGTAAAAGGTCAAAATCTAAGTTTAAAGAGAAATTTGGTTAAATTTATTTTTACTTAATAAAATTGACATCTCGTATTCATTAATTATATTACTGAAATTAAAATTTTAAATTCGAGGCAAAAATTATCCTGAAAAGAATGGGCGGAAAATTTAGATAGAAAAAATAAAAGAGTAGGAAAGTGTACCTTTTAAATAACTTTATTTTGGATTTTTTCAATTTTATCCATCTATATTGATTTCAGGATCACATGATATACTCAGATCGTAGTTTACAGTAGTTGTGATGATAACTCTAAGGAGTTAAGTTTTTCCTTTATTAGAATGAAATAATAAAATGAGAAAATATTAAATTTATTTTTATCTCATGAAACTGTATATACAAAATTTATAGAAATTAAATAGAATGTAAAAAGTAAAATATTTTTTTTTGGATTTTTAAATTTTTTTATTTTGATAAAAATAAAAGTAATAATAATAATCTAATTTTAAGGTGATGGCTAAATTGATGTATGAGATCCTTGTTTTGTGAAACAAGAAATCTCCTTTGCTCAACCATTTGACTATTAAAATCTGTTCAAATATACATAGCTATCCTCCTCTAGATTTGACCTTATAACTTTATATATATATATATATATATATATATATATATATATATATATATATATAACTATCTATTTAATCAAAATTAAAATCATTACATAAATAAAATTAATAATAAAAAATATTAATCTTTTCAAAAACTATATTTTTTTTTATAAATATAATAAAAATATAACACTCGTAACATATAAATCTATAAAAACAAAAAACTATGATTATTTTTTTTAATAATTTTTTTAGCATGATTATTTTTTTTGGATTTTGGATTTTAAATAACTTTATTTTGGATTTTTTCAATTTTATCCATCTATTTTGGATTTTTTCAATTTTATCTATCTATATTGATTTCAGGATCACATGATATACTCAGATCGTAGTTTACAGTAGTTGTGATGATAACTCTAAGGAGTTAAGTTTTTTCTTTATTAGAATGAAATAATAAAATGAGAAAATATTAAATTTATTTTTATCTTGTGAAATTGTATATATAAAATTTATAAAAATTAAATAGAATGTAAAAAGTAAAATATTTTTTTTGGATTTTTAAATTTTTTTATTTTGATAAAAATAAGAGTAGTAATAATCTAATTTTAAGGTAATGGCCAAATTGATGTATGAGATCCCTGTTTTGTGGGACAAGAGATCTCCTTTGCTCAACCATTTGACTATTAAAATTTGTTCAAATATACATAGCTATCCTCCTCTAGATTTGACCTTATAACCTCTTATATATATATATATATATATATATATATATATATATATATTCTTAACTATATATTTGATCAAAATTAAAAACATTACATAAATAAAATTAATAATAAAAAATATTAATCTTTTCAAAAACTATAATTTTTTTTTATAAATATAATAGAAATATAACACTCATAACATATAAATCTATAAAAACAAAAAACTATGATTATTTTTTTAATAATTTTCTTAGTATATTTTTTGGAAAGTATAATATGGATATAACACTCATAACATCTAAATGTATAAAAACAAAAACTATGATTCATTTTTTAAAATAATTTTCTTAGTATTCATCTCAAAGTGTGTGTTTGTGGTAACATGGTTTTGTAAGTTGGTAATACATTTATGTAACTCCTAAGAGTTTTAGTTATGTAATTGGATGATTTTATAGTAAAACAAAAACTATGATTCATTTTTTTAAATAATTTTCTCAGTATTCATCTCAAAGTGTGTGTTTGTGATAACATGGTTTTGTAGGTTGGTAATACACTTATGTAACTCCTAAGAGTTTTAGTTATGTATTTAGATGATTTCAATAATTAGATGATTTTATAGCACATTTTTCTAAGTTTCATCATTTTTTTATTTGTTTTTTTAGTATGTGTTGACTCACTATAGTCTTTGTATTACTCAATATATGGTGCAACTCTTTGTCGACATGCATTTTAACTCGATTTGGCCGATTTTTAATGTTGTATATTTTTATAATTGTTTTTTAGTATGTGTTGACCCACTATAGTCTTTGTATTACTTAATATATGATGCAACTCTTTGTCGACATGCATTTTAACTCGATTTGGCCCATTTTTAATGTTTTATATTTACTAATTAAAAAAAGTTATTAACAACTCTAAATAAAAAAAATTTGATTGCATCATGTAGTACTCATCATAAGTTTTCCAATGAATCCATGTTTCCTCATATCCAACTTGAGGTGAGTTATGGTTTGTGAAAATTACATATACTTTGTTGATAAGGGTATGGTGCTAAAATTTCAAGGATTAATAGTCACAATTTGTTTTTGTCTGCATCAAAATGCCCATGTGACAAATGAGCGGAACGAAATGTAACACACATTTATAATATTCACACAAAGACACAATGAGTAATAATAGAGATACAATAAATCTTGATTTCTATTAAATAAGAAATATGTTGAAACTGTAAAATGCAGACTGAAAAAAAAATTCTATAATGGTGACAACTTATCTTTGAGAAGAGATGTGACAACTACGATCATTCGCAAGAAGATGAGTATAATGAGGCTCTGAAAGCCTTTTTAGAATAAACATGAATACGAAAACCCTAGACATCCCAAAACCTAACCCTAGCAGATGAAGTGCCAAAAGTCATGTGAGCCCCGTTGGGGTAAGTTGGTGCATCAACTTCCCGGGGTCGTAACTTTTGCATACAATCTCTGTTTTAGGCGCACGATATCCCGTTGGAATGGTCTATCCGAGGACTATACAATACGTTATCAAAATTTAAATTTGTCCATAGTTTGACTATGGTGAGCCCTAAAAATGTTGTTTAGGGCCTCAAAACGGCCCCAGAAGTTCAGGGCCCGAAACTAGGAAAAAACTGCCAAACTCAGAAACTGCCAAGATGAGCCAATTGGAATAGGTGGGTGGCCACCTATATGCATCTGGATCAATCTTCCCACCTTATGAAGCAATGGTATCTATTGCATTGAGTTCCCCCATCAGATGAGGAAATTTCTACTGAATTTGTCCCCGGGTGAGCCATTTTCCTTGGTGTAGGAGCTACCTTGCTTTGACAACCGGATAGAGTTGGATCTATGCTGGCGAATGACCTTGACGTGTGTGTCCACAATCTGATCAATGGATTCATATTCCATGTAGTTAGGTTTGAGTTCTATTGGTGTCAATTGTTCTATTATCTCTGAGGTGTGTAATAATGGTGGAAAATATGGCTGAAGGATGTCCACATTAAATATTGGATGCAAGCCAAGGAAAGGGGGAATGTTGAGCTCAAAAGAATTATCACCCACAACCTTGGTGATGGTGTAAGGTCCATAGCAGAGTGGATGAAACTTCCAATGGGGCCCCATAAGGCGTTCCTTCTGCAAGTGCAACTGGACTTTGTCTCCCACCTAAAACTTATGTGACACCTAGTGTTGATCATGGAACTGCTTGTACTTGGCATTGGACTTATGTAAATATCTTGAACTTGTTGGTGGATGTGTTGGATCCACTCAATGAACCTCATAGCTTTGTTAGCTTCAGTTTGAGCATGGCACAAGTTTACCTGGGTGGCCGCAACAAGTAGTGAAAGATCCATGGGACGGAATGCTTGAAATCCCAACCCCATATGAAAGGGGTTGTGATTAGTTAAGCTATGTAATGCTCAGTTGAAGCTGTGATGAACATAGGGAATACTTTCATCCCATGGAAGAGATGCTTGGAATTGTACATGCGTAGGATATGCACAATCATCTGGTTGAAGACCTTGGTTTTACCATCCGTCTGGGGGTGGAAGGCAGTGTATTTGGTGAGCTTGGTGTCCAACAGTGACTAGAGGCTCGACCAAAATGTGTTGAGGAACTCGTTGTCCCGATATGAGACGATGGCTTGTGTTATCCAAAAATGTACCCATAATCATTCAAAGAAGAGTTTGGTAGTGTCCTCTGATGTGATTCTCTTCTTCCAGGTGATCTGGTCTTGTTCGCCCAGATCTCTGGAACCATGCACAAAAAACGGCACCTGAAACGGATGTCTGGAGCTCTCATAAACGGTCCAACAACATCTCCTCCTCAACGGCTTCCCTGCCTCAAACTGGCTTTGACTTGGCTTCCTCTCAGCATCTCTGCTCTGATTTCTCTCCAAAGCTGTCCCCTTGGCCTCAAAATGGCCTTGGTTAAATAGTTGGGGAGTTGGTTATCCATCTCCAACTTCCTCCAAGAAGTTAGGCTCTAAAAATGCTCAATAACTCCCAAAATAGGCTTAATTACATTAATAAATCAAAAAGTGGTTATAAAAACCCACTTCCAACTATATAATAGTTACATAACAGGCTCTAGCCCCCTCCGCTAGGCGCGCGCACCTAAATTAAGGTCACACGAACTCCATGTGGCCACGCGCTAGCGCGGGCCACCCCTTTTGCGCTCCAGGTCATGGTCATATAACGTGGGCATAGAGCTGTGGGCTAAGTTTTAACCATGTTGCAAACGCGCCAACTGTTATAGGCATACCACATATGTCACGGTCGCATATATAACCATATGACCGTGCAACACATATATAAAATCCCGCTCACAAGTTTTCAAACCTCCGCTCCTATGGTCATACCAACGCACAAAGAACCGGGGGTCGGGATGTACCATGTTCGAAAGCTCAATGGCATTGTAAAGATGTACCATTGAGCTTTCGAACAGAAATAAAAAGCCTCCCCCACAGAGAAAAGGCCCGGAGACGTAGGCAAAGTTGTGCTGAACTCCGTTATCAACCTGTGCATTATGGTTTGTTGTTTTTCATTGTTTTTCAGATCTGCAAATATGTTAATGGATGTATAATTCCTTCTCTTTTCTCGTTCTTTCGTTAAGTTTCCCAATGGTCAATTAATTCATGCAAATTAAAAACACTCAACCATAAGTCATTCAAAAAATCCTGACGGATCAAGTGGTATCAGAGCTAGTTGACATTTGGATTTGAGTTTTGCATGTTAACCAGGGAAGAGCACATCTCAAGGAGAAAAATGGCATCTACAGGAGGACTTTCTCAAGATGATAAAAAGTTCAGAGATTCGGTGTTTGCCATGGCTGAGATGGTGAAAGTGTTGTATGAAGACTACTTGGAACGAAAGAGCACGGTTCCAGTGAAAGCTTCAAAGAACAAAAAAGGAAAAGAAGAATTGAAGGAAGTGCCTTCTACATCTGTTTCAGAAAACATATCTGAGGTATGCAGTGAAGGTTTCTCAGCAAATTTTCCTTATTCTCATCAAGTTGGTTTTGGTGAATTCGAAAAACACACAAAAGGTGTAGGTTTGAGAATATTAACCAAGATGGGTTATGAAAAAGGAAAGGGCCTTGGATGTAGAGGTCAAGGCATTGTAAATCCTATTGAGGTTGAGGAAAGGCCTCTATACTTAGGATTGGGATATGACAAAGGGGACCTTGGAGAGTCTTCCAAGAGAGGTTCCAAAACTTCGAAAGCAAGTGATGCTTCAAATGGCCAACTTAAACCATTGCGAGAACACTTCACAAAAGGAAATGGCACATCACTTCAGGATTGTGGTAGTGAATGAAAGTCGTCTCCAAAGAAAGGTGAAGATCAGCATGGAAGGTATAATGGTCATGTTTTTATTAATTCTCCTTTTGATTATAACAAGCATAATCAAGTAAATCGGAACTTGTGGGAACTTTATCCATGTGCTTATTGTCATTCACCTAAGCATTGTGTTGCCAAGTGTTGGAAGAGACAAACTTTGTACAAGAAACCTATGTCGACCAGGAAGGAAACACGACGTAAAGGCTCAAGTCCACAATGGAATAAGGAGAAGGGTAAACAAGTCTGGATGCCAAAAACTCGTTCTACGTTTTGCAACAAGAGTGGACATCAAATGGCTAGCTGTTGGAAGCTTAATCCGGAGCTTCGTCCAAGGAAGGACAAAAGGATTTTGCATGTACCCACGAAGGAGGAAGGATTACCGGCGAAGCAAGAGGAACATCTTGAAGGAAAGAAACCAGCCACTTGGTTCTGCCAGAAGTGGATGTCTCAACTTCAGTGTATTTTGCTTCCCCTGATGTAATCATTTTTCTGAGACAAAGAGCAAGCCGGGTGGCCTATCCCGAGCTTGTTGAGTGGTCAGTAACCTTTTGGGGACCAAAAGGTCTTATTGTTGGGAGGTGTGATCCGAAATCGGATTCAGAAGCCTGTTAGGGCTTGAAAAATGATCAAAAATGAAAGTGCTCGGAATCTAATGAAACCAACACCATTGCGTCCAGCTCATCTTCCTGATTCCGGTGGTATATTTACTTTGTCAAAAGGAGTCCGTATGAAGAAGATATTGCATTATGTCCGCCAAGCCAAACAGGCAAAATTTTGGATGCTGACTGTACCTGTCCGTACAGTCCGTACAGGACACGTGTCAGTCCATATAGGACACGTGGCAGGTCCATATGATGACACATGGTAGGTCCATACAGGACACATGGCAGTCTTCGACAGTGACACATGTCAGGCAGTTTTGGCATTTTGGGCGTACGGTTGGACCAATCCCGAGGTGACACGTGTCACCACTGGAAGGGTGACACGTGGCACGGGATGACATCAGCAGCGTACGTGGCGGATGATGTCAGCATCGTACGGCAAGTGACGTGGCAGCGATGCGTAGCAATGACGTGGGCCAATTAGCGGTGGACACGTGGCATCTTCTGGTTGGATGACGTGAACGAATCATCGGTCGACACGTGGCATGCATCAATTGGATGTGAAGGTGCCATGTGTCCAATCACGGGCTGCCACATGGCACCCCAGGTTTAGCCAATGAGGGCTATGTCAAAATTTTTTGTGGCCCGGGGAATTCGAACCCCGGACCTCCCCCACTGCCAGCCCCTTTATATCAACACTCCGACCAATAGACCGCATATTGTGACTTATTATGTGTGCGGATTACATTATATAAAAATTCATGTTGTAATGTATACGGAAGGCGGGGCGGGGCTGGGGCTTAGCCCCGATCCCCGGTTCTTTGTGCGTTGGTATGACCATAGGAGCGGAGGTTTGAAAACTTGTGCGCGGGATTTTATATATGTGTTGCACAGTCATATGGTTATATATGCGACCGTGACATATGTGGTAAGCCTATAACAGTTGGCGCGTTTGCAACATGGCTAAAACTTAGCCCACGGCTCTATGCCCACGTTATATGACCATGACCTGGAGTGCAAAAGGGGTGGCCCGCGCTAGCGCGTGGCCACATGGAGTTCATGTGACCTTAATTTAGGTGCGCGCGCCCAACGAAGGGGGCTAGAGCCCGTTATGTAACTATTATATAGTTGGAAGTGGGTTTTTATAACCACTTTTTGATTTATTAATGTAATTAAGCCTATTTTGGGAGTTATTGGGCATTTTTAGAGCCTAACTTCTTGGAGGAAGTTGGAGATGGATAACCAACTCCCCAACTATTTAACCAAGGCCATTTTGAGGCCAAGGGAACAGCTTTGGAGAGCAATCAGAGCAAAGATGCTGAGAGAAAGCCAAGTCAAAGCCAGTTTGAGGCAGGGAAGCCGGTGAGGAGGAGATGTTGTCGGACCGTTTCTGAGAGCTCCGGACATCCGTTTCAGGTGCCGTTTTTTGTGCATGGTTTTAGAGATATGGGAGAACAAGACCAGATCAGTCTAGAAGCCATTCGACATTGTAAATATGTACCATTGAGCTTTCGAACAGAAATAAAAAGCCTCCCCCACAGAGAAAAGGCCCGGAGACGTAGGCAAAGTTGTGTCGAACTCCGTTATCAACCTGTGCATTATGGTTTGCTGTTTTTCATTGTTTTTCAGATCTGCAAATATGTTAATGGCTGTATAATTCCTTCTCTTTTCTCGTTCTTTCGTTAAGTTTCCCAATGGTCAATTAATTCATGCAAATTAAAAACACTCAACCATAAGTCATTCAAAAAATCCTGACGGATCACCAGGTGACTAGAATCGCCATTTTAGAAAAATGATCAACCCCCACAAAATCACATTCATTTCCCTTATTGGTTGATGGAAGGCCTGACATGTAGTCCATCGAGATGGATTCCCAAGGCCTTTCAAGAGTAGGAAGAGGGGCGTACATGCCTTGTTTCTTAATGGTCGGTTTTGCAATGGCACAGGACGTGCATGACCTAATATACTTGCTGGCATCTTGTTGAAGTTTAGACCAATATAAATGTTGTTGCAGTACTTCCACTTTCTTTTTGATGCTGAAGTGTCCTGCCAGCCTACTATAATGGAATTCCCAAATAAACTTCATTCACTTGCTTGATGGAATGCAGAGATGGCCCAGATGGCACAACATCCCATCCTGAAGATGGAAGTCAGTGACAGTTTTGTTTGCTCCCAACATCTAGTAGGGGGTGGAGAAGTTAGGATCTCTATCATAGAGTTGGATTCATTCGAAGGTCTCGTGCCCGGAAGAATTTAGCACCATGGTGAGTGCTGCAATTGGAGGGTAGCTAAGGAAATCAACACTGTGATTGGTGCTTCCTATATTATACTTGATGTTGAGATGGAACTGATGCAAGTAGGTGGACCACCTATGATGGCAGTCATTTTTCAATTTTCCTTGTGTTTATATGAACATCGATGGCTTATGATCGGTGTGGATGACTCTCTCCTTCCCGAGAATGTAATGCCTTCATTGCAGACAAACTTGCACAATGGAGTACATTTGTTTTTCGTAAGTAGGGTACTTACGGAAAACATATGATAGTGTCTCACTATGATAGGCCACGGGGTGTCCGTGATGAGTGAGAAATGCACCCACAACATAGTCTGAAGCATCTGTCTTGATCTCAAAGGGTTGTTGTAGGTCAAGTAATGAGATCACTCGAGATGAGAACAAGCGCTGCTTCAAATCATCAAACGCTTTCTATTACAAAAGGCCCCATACGAAATTTTCCTTACCACCACCCTTGTTTACTTGGATGAGGGCCCATTCAAGATGGGAGAATCCCAACACGAACCTGCGATAGAAATTGGTAAGGCCTAGAAATATCTGAAGTGCAGTGAGTGTGGTTGGGGCTGGTTAATCATGAACTACTTGGATATTGGTGGGATCAACATGCACCCCATGCTCATCAACAATGTAGCCTAGGTATTGGACCCTATCCATGCTGAATGAGTATTTTTACAAATATTTGTATAGTTTGTGTTGTCACAGAGTGTGTAGAACCCGTTGAATATGTTGCAAGTGTTCTGCCCAAGTCTTGTTGTAGATGAGGATGTCATCCAAATATACCACTACAAAATAATTGGTGAAAGGCCACAAGAATCATTCATCATCCTCATGAAATTTGTTTGGGCATTCATCAAACCAAAAGGCATGACCAACCATTTGAAAAGATCATCTTTGAAATTGAAGGCAATTTTCCATACAATTGTCTTCTCTATTGGGACCTGATGGTATCTAGACTTCATATCAATCTTACTAAAGTATTCCCCCCCTTCAGTTGGTCAAGCAGATCATCGATTCGGGGAATCAGGTAGCGGTTCCTAAATGTGATTTTCTTTCGGGCTGAGTAATTGATGCAGAGTCACCAAGTCCCATCTTTCCTCTGCACAAACATGATTCGAATTCCACATGGTGATGAGATGGGTCAGATATTGATCAGGGGATCAAATTTTGCTCAAAAATTCAAAGTGCTCGGAATTGCTTCAAACCAGACGAGAGCGTAGACCTCGTCGTTATGAACCCAATGCAACTCGTTTCATCTCAAACGGACGTCGGGAGCGAGAGATATTGCATTCTGTTCGTCAAGTCAAACAGGGAAAAAAATTTGATGCTGACTGTACAGTCTGTACAGTCCGTACGGACTGACATGGCAGGTCCGTACAGACCGTACGATGATGTGGTAGGAGTGATGTGGCAAGTTTTTATTGGTTAACAGTTGTCGAATCAGATGGTGACACGTGGCATTTCATTGGCTAATGTTAAGGTGCCACGTGGCCCAATCATGGGCTGCCACGTGGCACCCCTTTTATTGGTTTATGGTAGTTATGTAAAACTGTTGGAGTCCATGGGGTTTGACCCCTGGACCTCCCACAGTGCATAGCTTTAACAAATTCCGATCGACCGTTGGGTTACACTTTATGCCTTGTAATATATATGTGTTTGATTATATTTCAAATCGAATATTGTAACCATTGGACGGGGGGGGTCAGGTCGAGGCTTAGCCCTAGCCCGCGGTCCTTTGTATTAACCATACAACCATGCTATATATTATAGCCCGACATATTATGTGTGCATGGGAATTTGAAACCTGGCCCGTGGTTTTGTTTCAACACATATGACCATATTATATATATGCGCGCGGTTGTAATGGTTGGCACGCCGGGTTTTAATATAGCCCTTGGTCATATACCATTGTGCCATGTGACCCTAGCAGGAGCGCAGGGGGAGTTTAAACCATTGTAACCATTTAAGCCTTTTTTCCATGCGCGCGGTCATATGACCCTTATACGCGCAGGAGCTAGGCGGTTAGGGGCTGGTGCGCCCTTAACCGTCCTACGGTTTGCACCGTTGGCGTGGTTGCGCCCGATGCTAGGTTTTCACGCCTTATATTGCATGTGAGCCAGGTTCACACAAGAAGGGTGCAATTTGTAGATGCAGAGACAACAAGCTTGAAGGGGGAGACTTCCAGGAGGCCTAACTTCTTCATTTTTCGACCGATTGAGGTGTCGAAAGAGCCCAGACAGGGGTTTTGGGACGCTCTGAAGCCATTGGAGCAGTAGGTTTTTCAGTTTGAGCATTGTAAGACATTCTTTTAAGCACTTTGAGCAATTAATAATAATGATCCATTGGAAGTTGGACCAGGAGATGTAGCCCAAGAGAGGGGTGAACTCCTTTATCAAATTGTTGTGTTTATGTGCTTATGTTCATTGATTATGCTGCTATCTATGTGTATTTTGCATAAGTAATCCTTTAATCTATGTGTTGCAAACTGATCCATTTTCTTTAAACACATAACATTTACATTGCAAATAATTTCAAGTATTTCAAGTCTTCTTCATTTTTAGATCAAGTTGGTATCAAAGCACTGGTTTTTGAAGACTTGATTGTTTGCAAGTTTTGTTTCTGATGCTCACAAGGTTGAAACTCACAAGAGGAGAAGGTCAACTTGTGGAGCCAAGTTCTCATCCGACAAGGAGGAAGCATATACCATCACCACAAGTTTCAGGGGGATATTCACCAAGCATGGCTTGCGCAGAAAGTCATGAATGTGTTCCTGCAAAAAATGAAGATCTCAGACAGGCTGTCATGGAGTTGAGAGATATGATGAAGATCTTGATGGAAAGGAACATAGTGTCACAAGGTGAAGGCTCCAACCCATCAATGCATAAGGGAGGTAGTGGTGACAAGACTCCAAACGGAAATGGAGGGAATGGTGCTTCTCAACCACCCTCTCCTCCTCCATCTTATTCTTCTTCTTCTACCAGTTCGAGACCTATTCCAAATTCTCCAAAGGGGCATGGTAAAACTCCTTCGCAAATTCCTTCATTAAATCTTGATATAAAATTTGAATTGCCAATATACAATGGATAAGTTAATGCCGAGAAGTTAGATAATTGGATACGTCAAATTGAAGTATATTGTAGAATACAAAAAATTCAAGATGATGAAACCAAAATACAGCTTGCTTCGTTAAGATTGGATAGTGCAACACTTATTTGGTGGGAATCCAAGACTCAGGAGGA
>ML799743.1:151320-162486 GCA_009831015.1 Picea engelmannii | reverse complement strand
AGAACCAGTTAAGAACCTCTTCCTTGGTTTGAGAGATCTTTTGACAAAACCAAGAATTCGAGCTTAACAGCCTCCTAAACTCGAATGATTCTCCCCTTATTTTCCTCGCCGGGCTTAACAGTTCACCCAGAATAGGGAGCGCTTTTTGAAGAAGGCCACAGAGCGCTATAACGCTCCCAGAAAGGTCCCTAGAAGCGCCAGCTCTTCAAAGTTGGATAACGCTCCTGCAAAGGGGTGGAAAAGGGGTGGAAAAGCGTTGTAACGCTTCTCAGCCATGGTGGAGGGGCGCCAGCGCTCCTCAGGTAGTGTTAGAGGAGCGTTCCCCTTCCAAAACCTTGATTATGAAGCTTTCCAAAGTGTCAAGAGATGTTTGACTTCAGTAGACCAACTTTCTTCCTTCAAACTGAGTAAATGAGGTGTTTCAAGTGCCTCTGTGATGTCGTCATTAAGGTAACATAATCCAACAGTATTTACGACACCCTTATAACCAACTTGTGACATTTGCGACAAGTTGTATAGGAGTTGCGACACTTGCGACAAGCGAGAGGTATGTGCGACACTTATCCAGTTGAGTGATTTGGATGTGTAACACTTCTCCCTCTTGGTCCAAGTGATCTTGGGTCTCCTTCTAAGTCCGATCTCGTTGTTTGTAGATCCTCAAGCCCCCGTGCTTGTGATTCTTTGCTAATATAATCTGTCAGTCCTGGCTAGAGCCTCCATCGTCATATAGAATATGGTCAGTTTACTTCACCCTTTGGGATTGTCGACCCTCGTTTGCATGATTTATTGGATTTTGAATTGCCTTCAGATGAGGCTATCCTTGAAGCCATGACTACGGTTTCTATACCGTGGGAGGACTTACACCATGGTTTGTGTTTTCTTCCCTTTTGGGATACTTTCCAGGTTGACTATTGAAGAGACTCTTGGTCTACGCCTAGTAGTGGGCTCTACTTGAACCAGTTTCATACATCAGTCGTAGCCCCCTGGAGTCTTCTTTAATCCCTTTTCAGACTCTCTAAACATGAAAATATTGCCGAGCTATCTTGTTGTCCTTCACGCTCACCAAAATAAAATTTGAAGGCACATCTGTCTGGCAGTATTTTACCCCTTTTTCAGTCTAGATGGTCAATTTTACGAACAAAGGTATACTCTAGGAGCTTCGGTTCGCTCGAAGAGTATTCTCAAGTATAAGTTTAACCCTTTTTCGGGCCCGAGGGACTAAATTTATGAAAAAGGAACCCCCACGGAGTCCATAGTTAAGCTCTTTTCAGACTCCCTAAAATTGAAAATATCGTCAAGTGACCTTGTTCTTTCACACTCGTTAAACTGGTCCAAAAGAAGATCCCCTACGGAGTCCATAGTTAAGCGCTTTCTAGACTCCTTAAAATTGAAAAGATCGTCGAGTGACCTTGTTCTTTCACACTTGTTAAATTGGTCCAGAAAAACATCTATTGGCATGAGTTTACCCCTTTTTTTGGCCTATAGATTAAGGAAGAAAAAGGTATATGTCAGGAGATTTGTCTCACCGGGAGAGTTCTCCTAAGTAAATTTTATACTTTTTCGGGCTAAGGACACTAAATCTAGAAAAATCCTGTGAGTCCATAGTTAAGCTCTTTTCAGACTCTTTAAAATTGAAAAGATCACCGAGTGATATTGTCTTTGTCACACTCATTAAAATGGTTCTGATTAGACATCTTTTCGGTGCAAGTTTACCCCTTTTTCGAACCGACTAGACTGTTTTCGAAAAAGGTACCCCAGCGAAGTCTTCTTTTACATTTTTTCAGACTCTCTAAACGTGAAAAAATATCGAGGTTACCTTCTCTAGGCTCATTAAAATTACATTGAATGGAGTTTTCATTGTGTCTTATTAATCGCATTCCCATCTCTGCATCTCTGGCCTAATGCCGGCTCCATGTTTCTCTCAACTGAACCTTTGAAGCATGCTTTATACGCAAGCGTTGTAACACTTTTCCTCTGCGTCTTGACACCTTGACCCATGGAGGAATTTTCCCGAGTGTCCTTTTCCTGCACATGTCTCCTTGCTTTGAGCATTAGTGTGTTCCTTGCACTTGGAACTAGTATGCTTGAGACACTCGTTCCTCCTTTGTAACGTAACATTATTTTATTCTTTTTCAAGCTCTTTAAAAATCTTGAAAAAGACAAAAAAATATAAAATACCCCAAAAAGAAGACGGGAAATATATTTTCTTTTTATGGAAGCACAATGAGTCACCCTTGGACAAAGCACATCCTTTCATTCGTTCGTCAAGATTTGGGATCTAATATGACCTTAGGAAGTTGTTCTCTCTACATAGAGTTGTGTCCTCCTCCATTTGGTTATTCTTCCAAACACATGGAGAGTTTGTGTTGCCTCCTGCATCGTGAACTTATGTCAATGTCATGTTTCCTGAGTCTAATCATCTATCGTGCTATTTTCCAAGGGAATTTTCACCCAACTTGAGTCATCCTTTCTACAGTTTGTCTCCTAACCTCATTCCCGGCCATCCCAAAAGTCCAATCAAGTCCTTGTTCGAAATCAATGAAGTTCTCTTCTTGATCATTGAGATCCTCTTGTATTTTCCTAACAAGTTGTCGAAGACCTCTGAGTAGTGAAGTAGTACACTCACATTAAACTCCTACCTGAGTTTTGAATATCTTGAAGTTTTTGCTCGAGTTCTAAAGGCCTCATCTCCAGCCATCAGGTGTCATTGGCTTCTTGAAGATGGATACTATACATGTATATATTTGATTTTGAGATGTAGATTCATTGTGTATTTCTCGTGGCTACACTTGATATATTTATATGACATGGATCTGCAATGTATTTGATTGGAATCCATGATTTATTTCATCCTGAGCATGGGTATGTCTGCCTCAAAGAGACAATTGTTATTTTTGTAGATGGCACCTCTCGAACTCTGGTCCCGAGCTCACTCACTTCGTACATTGGTGAAGATTTGTAATGTATTTCGGCCATCAGATGCTCTTCTTCACAATGTCTAGATCATCTTGAACGCTCACTCGATCCTACAAAGTTTTCCTGATAGCCTTGGAGCAAGGCCAGTGCCTCAGGGCCTCAATGGCAGAGCCCCACCCCACCATGGTTTATAGCCTTAGTGGGTCATCCCATGCGCTGTCAGAATGATGCATTCCATGAAGAATACAAACACCACAAGAACCATCCCATGCACTGTCAGAATGTCGCATGCCATGAAGAATACAAACACCATAGGAACGAAAAACCACTAGCTTCAAAGCCCAGCGCCATCTCTCAGATTCGCTCTCTCGACAAAAGCCTCTCGCTACCGAGAGAAACAAACACAACTGCGGCCACCTTATAGAAGTCCAACCTTTCCAACTGGTGGAATCCTTGTTAGATATTAATGGAGAAATGCTAATTATAGAATTAGTTAATAAACCTGGACTCTCCGTGTCCTCTACTATTGTTATCAGATCCACTATTATAGGAATATGTTGCTTGAGTATCAAGCTATAAATGTAAGTGTTTCTTTAGATTAATTAAATGAATTACGGTGAGTTCTATCTCACTTCTGTAGATTTATTTATTTTGGTATCAGAGCAGGTTGATAACTACCTGAGGAACCACACCATCGTCTATACAAGCTTCCATTAAAGTCTTTGTTGTCGCTGCCATCGTTGTTGGAGATAATGTTGTTCTCTCCATCTGGGTGCATATGATTTTGAGTTGTATCAGTGTGTACATTGCTTGTTTGCTATGGGAGTTGTCCCTTGTTTGATCTAGAGCTGCACACATCTTTGTCTCTTGGAGCGTTTGTAGTGGCTGCCTGCCTCCTGCAAGCTGGAGCTGCGCTGATTGTTGATGATGCGTACCAATCTTCATCAGTTAATTTCAAACAGAAATCAGATCTATCTTTGCCATTGCTGGAGATCATTGTTTCGTGGGCGCTTGAGGCACATATTGTTGTTGCTGAGTGGTGAACTCTTAAGATCGAGATGATCTTTCTCTCTGTGAATGCTTGTTGAGGAGTCTTTCGCACTATAATAAATACAACTGCGTGCGAACTTTAATTTGGTGAATCTTGTTGTTCGTTGATGGTGCTCGGAAGCCCGAGAACTTGTTGTGAAGTTGTATACGCTGTGGAGGAAGCCTGAGAACTGTCCCTGGAACCATGAGACATTCGTTTAAAGAGGTATTTTCAGGTATTTTTTGAGTTGTTCAAATATTTTCTTCAAAAATGTCAAATTCATTCACAGATAAACATCTGAATGAAGCATCTAACCTAGATGGTGATAATTACATTGATTGGAAATTTAAGATATTGATGATTTTTGAAGTATGGAATGTGTGGGCTATTGTAAATGGAGATGAAACCCGGAAATCCTGATGACAGGAAATCAACTTCAGAATATGCATTCAACATTGGTACAGGGGTCATGTCATGGAGCACTAAGAAACAACCAATTGTTTCTTTGTCGTCAACAAAAGCTAAGTACAAAGCTCTATGCAATGCTAAGTGTGAAGTTGTTTGGTTAAGGAGAATTCTTGAAGGTATTGGCAATAAACAAATGAAGTCTATTGTTCTCAAATGTGGCAATCAAAGTTCTATTAAATTGGCTCACAACCCAATTTATCATGCTAGAACAAAGCATATTGAAATCCAACACCATTTTGTAAGAGAAAAGATACAGTCAAAGGAAATTGATTTGCTGACATCTTTACCAAACCTCCTGGAAAGATGAATTTTGAACAATGCAAGAAACACTTATGTGTGGTAGAAAATTCATTTCTCCATTAAAGGGAAGTGTTAGATATTAATGGAGAAATGCTAATTATAGAATTAGTTAATAAACTTGGACTATCTCTATCCTCTACTGTTGTTATCAGATCCACTATTATAGGAATCTGTTGCTTGAGTATCAAGCTATAAATGTAAGTGTTTCTTTGGATTAATTAAATGAATTACCGTGAGTTCTATCTCACTTCTGCAGATTTATTTATTTAGCCTTCACAGTCATCGTCACTGGGAGCGGCCTTACAATTCGTTTTCAAAGAAAGATTTTATAATGACCACCACCACACTTCTTTGCAGGAAACTAGTAAGGTGTTTCCATTGAATAGAGAATGGAGAAACGAAAACAACCAAGCAAAACAACCACATAAGAAACATTGGACGCATTCACATAAATTGCATGAATCGAAACAACAAGAAAGTGAAAGGAATTGAAACAACAACAAATTTTCGTGCTAATTTTGCTTTATCTATAGAGTTAAAGATTTTTCCATGCCAATCATATGAACTTTAGAAAATCCAGAGTTTAAGAGTTAAAAAAATTTCCATGTCAATGATAAGAACTTAAGAAAATCCAACATGTCGATGAACTTTCCTCTTCACACCCTTTTTCTTCTACAGCGCCTCCCCTTTTTCTTGCAATTTTCAGAATTCAACTCTTTTCTCTCCTTCATCACAGATTATGTTTGATCAAACATCCCATATGGTTGATCAAACCTTTTTCAAATGTAGTAGATGCGTGGATTGTCTCTATCAGTACTTATGTTTACAGTTTAATTTTTTTTATCTGTATATTTTCCAATTGTTTAAATTGTATCTTCAATTTTAATTTCATTTAAGATTTATTGTTCATAACTTCCTTGCATTTATGAATGCATTAGTTAACTCGTTTAATTTTTCACATTTACCTAATCATATTAAGAAAATAGTGCAAGGTCATATAATTGTTAACCTGTTTATTTTTTCATATTTACCTAATCATATTAAAAAATTATTGTAAGATCATATAAACGTGATTAAATCACTGGAAATTACTAAGTAATCTAACATTAGCAAGGAAATTGCCTAAATCCTCATCTTAACCTAACTTAGTCGGCAATCTTTAGCTATATCTATGTATACATTTTAAGTATATCAGATATGTGTTTTTCCCCTTTACCTGAACTTATAGATTATACTGCTCTGTTTTTTTATTTAAATTTGATTAAATTTTGATTTAAATGTGGTTAAAACTCATTCAAAACTATGTTGAAAGTGAAAATTCCCTCAAAACTCTATGTTAAATTTTGTTTTAAATGTGGTAAAAATTCATTTAAAACTATATTGAAAGCGAAAATTCCATTTTTATTTGACAATTTTCAGATTTAATGATTTTTGAATCTCAAATATAGTTTATATGAACACGATTTAATATGTCTGAAATATTATTGCTCACAAGAAATTAAAAATCAAGATTTTATGATTGATTAGGATAATAATGATCAATTATTAACTGTACCATGGGGTTTTAACTGGGTGCCTGGTGATCTTTTATTTTTTAAGGCCGATACTTATCGGTGTTCACCAGCGGTTGTGCTAGTTGTATACACATATAGTGCAGAGTCGAAACACCAAGAAAACGAAACGTTAGATTGGGAAAGGTTAAAAACAAGGCACGAAACAACAAGAAAGTGAAACGTCAGAAACAACCCCAATTAAAAGGAAATTAAGAATCCTAAAAGATTAGGAAATAGGAAATTACTTACTGTATTAAATTAAAAAAAAAAAAAAAATCTTAAGTTATTAGCCTATCCTAAATAAGTGTATGCCTATTGGCGTCAAAATTGAAAATACTTATAGTCTTAATTTATTAGCCGTGTGAGAAATAGATTTAATTACGCTAAAATCATTTCAAATTTGAATGATCGTTCACAAGGTTTGGAAAAATAAATTAGTAATAATGTTCATAATGCCATAATGCAGTAAGTGTGAAGCTTGTTGAAGAAGAGTGTGGAATGTAACATAATTTCAAACATGGACAATATCATTGTAATCTTAAGTAGTAAATCGATCATAGGCAATATTAATGGAATCTTACATGATAACTTAAGAATGTACAATATCGTTTTTTGGAAAGTAGGTATCAACTATATTAATACTAGCACAGTCGACTCGTGGTTGGAGAACGCCGGAAGGGTTCCATTCAGAACAAGAGCCGTGACTGAGCCGACTCCAACACAGAGCGCACATAAAACGTCTGTTTAGGTTGTGGCATCAAACGACCTTTCAGATATAAAAAATGAATGAGTGCCACCAAAATGAAACGTGTGTAGAGTGTTTTTTAATGATATAAACATGGCCTGCATATATTTTAATCCTCCTTAATCATTTGAACGTGGCAATTATGTATTTTTACAGTAAATTTATAATGTGATTAGGTAAACGTAAAAAAGTAAACATGTTAATGGATGCCTTCATAAATGCAAGGAAGTTATGAACAATAAATCTGACACATTGATTTTCGAGGACGACTAAGAATATGCCAGCATCTTCAATGCTTAGCCATCAGATTAGAATTTAAGATTAAAAGATCATTAATTGTGCCCATTGTCAATAGGTGTACACCTTTTGGCGTAATGAACATAATTTATGTGAGTTTGAAGGAGTCTGAATTGTTTCAATTCCCAAAGAGATTGTGACATTATTTTCAAATAAAAAACTCAAAAAATATACTTATTTTAGAGGGAAATTCGGCTAGAGATCGTATAACAAGTTTTATAATTAAAAAAAACATGAATCCCATTGAATCTACAATTACTACTATAACTCTCTAGAACATAGAAAACTAGATATAAAAAAGAGGTACTAAAAATGGAGAGCTTGTTAACACTGAGCATGAGCAACCTGAGAATGACCAAACTGAGAAGGACATGGGCCCAAGTCCTCTCTGCGAGTGACAATAGTTGATGATTCTGCTCCAGGTTGACACTCAATAGGAGGATGGAAGGTGTCGCCATGATGGTGAGCAATCCAGGTTACCACCTCCATCAGATAGGCATTCTAAGATTTCATGGATTCCATTCTATGTTTGAGATGACAAAAGTCCTCCTCCTTTGGAAGGATACCCAAGGCTACCATCATTTGGTATGCCAATACAATTCCAACACTACTACATATGGGCGGATTATTCCACGAAATTTTTCCACATTTCCATTATTTTCATGTTTTTTTTATAAATTGGGTGGGATTTTCATCGCTATTGCCACGAAATTTCATCGCTATTGCCAAGAAAGTTCGTCGCTATTGCCACAAATATTTTTCCTATCTCAAAAAACATCTACTAATGGCTAGTTGACTAGTCGATCTATATATACCTGACTTTAAGACACTTTGTGACACAATTGCTATAGTTGCGACATTGTTTGTGGCCTTTGTTTGAGGTGTTTATTTTTTCCGTCACCTACCGGTTGAACAAATCCAATTCTCGATCTACATAGCTCAGATTTTGAACTTGCAAGGTTAGTATGTTTTTTTATTTATGTACTCATTTAACTTGTAAATTTTTGTTCAAATGAAATTTCATGTAGCTTGTTTTTCCTTGATAATATATTATATATGCAGTACCATATTGCATGTCATTGGTTTTTGGATCTAGCTAGTATATTCTATGGAAATTCAAGTGAAATGTTAAGAAAAATATGTTCCGAAGAAGTATTTTAAGAAGAGGAAAAATTACTCCATCAATAAGTCAATTCAAACATTAAAAACGAATGGCATTATCAATCTAGATTAATTTGAGCCTACAATTCCTTATGTAAATTTAATCCTTATTACAAAACCACCAACTCATAACAACTTTACTGGTTGGACTAATGTTTGAAATAGAAAGTCAAAAAAAAATCCTCTTAGGTATAATTCTATCCCTTAGCAACCTTGTTAGCTCTCTAACTTTTGTTTTTCTATGATGTTGTGCCTATATATATTAATGTCATATTTTTAGTCTAGTATTAGGTTAGGTTAGTCATATAACATTGTATTCTTATGTGATGTTGTTTCTCTCAATTTTTTATAATCACACACAATTCTAGATGTAGTGATTAACTATAGTTTGTAGTTGATGTAACTTGTTTATACACTATTAATAAGGAGTAGCTAAAATATACAAATTTCATGATGAAATCTACGATAACATGATGAAATCTACTAGTCAAACAATGAAAAATGAGAACATGCTAAAGTGTCTTAGAAAATAAAATCGTGACCACTATAACTAGCATAAAATTGTGACCATTGTATGTAGCTGCAAATCAACACGTCATAATTTAAACCAACCCAACCTAATTGTGGATGACAAGTGGATGGCATTCTTTTTTTAGTGGTGAATTTCAAAGATTGACATTTTCTCTACAAAACAACTTAGAGGCTAGTGTATGGTATCAAGTGATTTAAGTTTGAGAAACTTTGACCAGTTTCGTTAAATGGTGTGTAATTATTTTCCATGGTGATTCAGTACACACTACTCTAAAGTACAAATTGAAGCATATTGATCTTAATAGTTAATCGATAATTAAAAAAAAGCATGTCAAAATGTCTTAGAAGAAATAATTGTGAGGATTGTAGGTCACTGTAAATAAACATATCATAATCGAAAGGAGTAGCTAAAATATCATGAAGGAGTAGCTAAAATATAAAAATTTGACAACTTACTGTTTGGTATGGTGTAGGTAAGACAATTACTTGTCAGTACAAGGATTTGTCACTATGAATGAAAATGACAGGAAGCTTTCTCGGTTAAGAGCGACATTAGAGGCGAGGGGCGATGGAAACTGTTATTTCCCCCTATGACTCCTAACCACAATCCTTTGAAACTCATAACCCATTTAACCATTAACACCAAAAATAATGATATCACACCTATCCCTTAACCTTTATAATCTTAGACAACTAACACCAATAAACATTATTATTCTAACCTCTAACCTTTATAATTGTAACACCTAAACTTTGTAATTCTAACACCTAAACTCTAACATGACATACATATCCTAACCCTTACTTTGAATAACACCTATAACTCCTAATTGTTATAACCCCTGTGAATTTTCACCCTATAATAACCATTATCCACAATGAGTACCCCTAACCATATGACTCATATAACTTTAAACATTTAAGGAATTGTAAATCACATAATTAACCTAGAACACATATGAACTTATAAAAACTAACCCTTAGAACCTCTATCAAATCTATCTCGTAAATCCTAAGAATGTATCAACCCTAAATTCCTATGACCTTTAGCTACCCCCTATGACTCCTAACCACAATGTTTTAACTCATAACCCATTTAATCATTAACACCAAAAATAATGATATAACACCTATCCATTAACCTTTATAATCTTAGACAACTAACACCAATAAACATTATTATTCTAATCTCTAAACTTTATAATTGTAACACTTAAACTTTGTAATTCTAACACCTAAACTCTAACCTAAAATATATCTCCTAGCCCTTACTTTGAATAACACCTATAACTCCTAATTGTTATAATCCCTGTGAGTTTTCACCCTATAATAACCATTATCCACAATGAGTACCCTTAACCATATGACTTATATAACTTTAAACCTTTAAGGAATTGTAAATGACATAATTAACCTAGAACACATATGAACTTATAAAAACTAACCCTTAGAACCTCTATCAAATCTATCTCGTAACTCCTAATTAGAATGTATCGACCCTAAATTCCTATGACCCTTAGTTACCCCCTATGACTCCTAACCACAATCTTTTGTAACTCATAACCCATTTAACCATTAACACCAAAAATAATGATATAACACATATCCCTTAACCTTTATAATCTTAGACAACTAACACCAATAAACATTATTATTCTAACCTCTAAACTTTATAATTGTAACACCTAAACTTTGTAATTCTAACACCTAAACTCTAACATGACATACATCTCCTAACCCTTACTTTGAATAACACCTATAACTCCTAACTGTTATAACCCCTGTGAATTTTCAACCTATAATAACCATTAACCACAATGAGTACCCCTAACCATATGACTCATATAACCCATATTATTGCAATCTTGCAGTCCATATAAACCTTAAAAACTAACCCTTTAAACCCCCAATTTCTAACATATATCAGTGCGTAACTCTTAGAATTCTTAACCCCTAACCCTTATCAACACCAATACATATACCCCTTAACCTAAATCTCTTGTAACCCTTAAACCCAAATCCTATAACATGCAACACCAAATGAGGAACCCTCATATCCTCCTTAAACCTAACCCTAATGCTAATCCCTTAACCCCTACTAATCCCTAGGATTCAAAGGATGTTGGTTTGGATGCTTCTATGGGTGTTAAAATAAATACTTGAGA
>ML799743.1:45808-58283 GCA_009831015.1 Picea engelmannii | reverse complement strand
CCAGGTGAAAGATGCGCAGCTTCAAATATGCCTGGTCCTTGTTCACCATCAAAGGCCAGATCTTAACGTTGTCGTTACCCCAGGAAGCTTCTCAGATTGAGAAAGCAGCTGCTGAAACCTTCTCGAGAAAGCTCCTTAGGGTCGGCTTTCAGGCGTGCCGATAGTAGTCACAGCTGAAACAGTGATGTGGAAACAATGGAGTCGCCACAGTGGAGTCGCCAGGTGCACAGCAACAATATTTAAGGGCTCTGATGTCTGATGCACCTTCAGAATCAGAGGCTCAATGTCGTTCTGCCTAGGGAAAATCTTCAACTTTGTCCCCGGCAACGGCGCCAGAAATGTTAGCGTCAGAAGTCACTCCTGGATTGCTTGCAGGAGCAGAGCTTGACACCCATCAGATTGATGTCACGGTTTGTTTTAAATGGTGATCGAATGGGGATAAAGACTCGAGGAAATATCATTCTAACTCAGGGACTGAGTCTGGTACGTAAAGAACGAAGGAGGTCTTGAATCCCAACTTCAGCCAGTGGGTTGATTTAAAGGTGAACATGTGGAAGACTTAGGAGAAAGTGAACAAACAACTCTGGGCAACAGGCTTGCAGCGGTCTATAGGAGAAAAACTCTGATAGCAGGATCCTCCTGGTTCAGGGCTTCAAGAAACTGAAAGGGGACTTGACTGGATCCTCTAATTCCAAGTCGTTTAGCGTTAAAGAAATCACAGAAACCGATTAGAGGCTCTGTAACTATTACAGTGATCCATTACAACATCATCCTATAATAGCTACAGCTCGACTGAATCCTCCAATTCCGAGCTGCTCTAACACAGTGTAAACAAAGATATGAAAGAAACTGGCATCCATAAGGCAAGAAGTCTCCAAAGCTCATACATAACCAGAACAACAATGCTTCATTAAAACTTTACAGCCGGGAGCTCTGCTCAACCATCGATCTTTTACAAAATGGAGAAAACGCCTACATATACTTAGAACTGACTCCCCCGCTGAAAGCGCGATCATATCATGAATTCAATGCTTGACAATGAGGAGATTATCTACTAGGGTAGGCTGTCAGTATGCCTTAGTCAAATCTGCCCTCTACTCCCCTATCACATGCCTCTTTAACTCAGCATGGCTCGCACCAGGGGGTAGTTGAGCCCCTTGAATATTGAATTGGCGTGTGCAGGTTCTTCTAGTGAGTTGGAGACTCGCCGCGATTTTCCTGAAGAAAACTGGTACAAGGGACTGTCTTGAGTAATACTTCAGTCAGGACCTCCATCTTCTGCAATAAATGGGTGACGTGAGGCCTCACCTACCCTTCTTTCTCCTTTCTGCTGAACCGAAGCAACTTTTTTGGATCCCTGAGTGGAATCCCTGATGGACACCTGACCCATTCCACAGGTCTCTCCTTTTTTCCTCATGGCTTTCTGAACTTCACTGTGACCTTTTCCAGACTCTGTATCAGGTATCAGGATATCGCGATTCCTGCTGCCATGTGTGCAAGACTTTGAGTTCCCCGATCCCCGACTCTACGGGATCTCTCGCCACGTGTCTCTGCTGACGGACGGCTCTGATTCGGTCGGGAAATCGCGTATCGCGATTCACTTATGTAAGAGTTCACTGCCTCCAGAAACTCCGATCCTCCAATGGACTGAAATCCCGACTCTCCTTCTAATGTCTGACGCGTGTCCTGCCAAGATCAATGGCTAGGATCCCATCGGTCTTTCGAGACTCGAAAGGTCTCGGCCCTCTTACCCTTTAAAATCCCGATACCACAATTGTTACTAACTGAACCCAAACATATGTCACTGGAGTGGAGCAGTTCATGTGAGGGGGAATAGAGGTCCCAAGCAACCGAAACAAGATTCTGAGTCCAACGGTTGGCATTGTCGGCGTAACCGATGTGGTAGGTCGATGGAGAAGGCATTTGTCAATAACAAAAATGATAGTTTAGACGTGACAGTATGGAAAAAAAGATTAAAAACACTAGAAAATAAATAACTAATGCAGGATGGCTACTCTTAGGCGTAGAATTTCTTTAAGTACAACCCATTGACGGGTTCCTTGAGGGAAAGGCCCTCGGGGGAAGCCAGGATGTATGTGCCTTTGGCAAGGCAATGTTGGATAATATAGGGGCCATGCCATAGTGACTCGAATTTTCCATGACCGAGGGTATCGTGAGCGATATCATAAGCAAGGACAAGGTCACCTTCGTGAAATGAGCGAAGGTTGACATGGCAATCAAAGGTGGCCTTTGACCATTTTTTGGCTACCTCATTTTTCTGTAATGACGATCGACGATCTTCATCCAGGGACTCTAAGTGCAGCAAGTGCTGCTCCATTGGAGCAGTGTCGGGTAATATCTCAATTGCGGTGCACAAGGTAGGGATTTCACACTCGATAGGAAGAGTGGCCTCTACCCCATGGACTAGATGAAATGGGGTGAAACCGGTGGTCGTTTTCACGGCCATCCGGTAAGCCCATAACGCAGATGTAGTGTCCCCAAGGCCGAACCCCATTGTAAAACATGTTTTAAAAGAAATTGTAATTATGTTTTATAGGCTGTTGAGCCAAGTTTTGTATAAGCTGGTAGGCTTATGTGTCTGTCAGGCCAGGGAGCCTAAGTGTTGAGGGCCAGGAGCCTGCTGTTGTACTTGTATGTATGCAGAATGATTAATAAAATACAAACACCACCATGTGCAGACCGACCATGATGAATGAGTGAAGGGGGACTGAGCATCCACAGAATGGGCAAGGAGTTAGGGGGTTGAAGGTGGAAAAAGGGGCTAAGTGTTGAGCCTAGGGGGCTTAAGCCTTGGGAATAATATTTTAATATTATTCCAAAAGAAAAGTGCATTATATGTTTTAACCTAAGTCCTTTTTGGAAGGACATGTGATTTCCAAATGGTGGGAGGCACGCACGTTGTCGGAACGCATGCAGACGCATGGGCAACAATGTCAACCCTGACCATGCAATAAAAGCCGCGATGAGCCGTGTTGGGGGTTCTTTTCTCCATTTCGACTCACGAACTGCCAGGAGGAACGGATCTGACCCCTGCAGAAATACCCTCGTACATCTTCTGAACCGTCTGAACCTGTGTTGACCCTTGCATGGATTATCTATCACGCATTCCCGACACCAGAGGGGGAGTCTATCCTGGGTAGAGCGGAGGGGAAACAACCATTCTGCCAGGAGAGGGGTAGAGGGAGTCTGGGTAATTCCCTGCGAAAATTGCTTCTCAGGAGATTCCGAAAATCAACACCGTGAGACCTAGCTGCCATTGTTGAGCTTGTTCTGAGAGGTTTGAGTCTGTATTCCCGGTTGACTGTGGTGGTCATGCAGAGATGGATTGTGCGTGAACTGCGGTCCAGTGCAGGTGGTGATTGTGCCTGTGTGTGATCTCTCTCTAGGTGAGGGAGGTGGATGTTGTGGGAAGAGGTTTCTTCCAGAGAGTGTCCAGCACCAGCTTCAGGCTCTGAGACTTCCTGATCCGGCCTGTTGCCGAGACCCAGAGAGGGAGTTTAGCACCGATGGACTGTGTGTCTGAAGGTGTATACTCCCAGGCGGAACAGGCATGTGGGGAATGAGAGTCTGGTAGTAGTGGGCGTAAGATGGCATCTTTAGGAAGAACCTTTCTAGGTATTTCTGTGTTGTTTTCCCTGTAACCTCAGCCTTGCCTAGGATTCCCTGCCTTGGGGTGGAGCTCGGTCCCAGCTTGGGGTTGACCCACTGTTGAGACGATGAGCAGTGTGGTCTAAGGCTGGGAGGTTCGTGGAAGGCCTGCACTTGGTTGGTGGAACCACCATTGTTACAAGATAAGTGTTTATCTATGTTCTTGTCACATTTGGCATGACTGTGCTATATATATATTATCATGTTTTCCGCTGTGCATATGAATTAGTATGAAGTGCAATTGATTGTTAAATGGCAATAATCCAGATGAATACTCTGTGTTGAGTGTGTTTAATTGTTAAATACATGTGGTGTATATATATATTGGACGGTATGTGTTATGTAAATCAAACGTAAGTATATATCGATTGTTATATTATGCGTTATATGCTCTGGGTAAGCGAAAAGGTACACTACAAATTGGTATCAGAGCTAAGGTTTCAACACTGAGCCTAGATGGGCTAGTGGAGTGGTCTTTGGAATGAGAATGCGAAGGGAAATTGAGTCGAAAGGACCAATTTCGGACCCTGGTTTTCTCTGAAGCATCACGGAGATACTTGACGAGTTTTATTAAAACTCAGGAAGTATAGTGGTGCTATGAAACCGCAGGCTGGTGTGGTCTACGGCCACGGGGAGACAGGTCTCTACACCAATGGTGCTAGAACCTCGGGATCTGTTCGAGAGGGAAGGCGAGCCCTCGTGACCATCAGATCTGGGGAAAATGCACGTAGGAATCAAAATTCCTTTTGAAGTAATAGGAAATATGGAAATCGCGATACGCGAAGTCCCGAGGAAATATGAACCGTCCATCTGAGGATGACAGGTGGCAGCAATCACGGAGTCGGCGAAGTGCTGAAGAGATCCAGGATTTGGGTCTCGTGAACGCGGGAGTTCGCAGGGTAAGGGCCCAAGAGTTGGGTGCTCCAAGTCGCAAAGTCGCGAAGTCACGAGGAGCGAAGACAACCGTTGAATCTGGATCGCGGGAGGACCGTTGGATCTGCTCGTGGGATCGTGTATCGGAGCCTCACGAGAAAAGGTTCAAGAATTTGGCGACGAGGGTCGCGAGGTTGCGAGAAGCGATACCCCAACAGTTAGAGGAAAGTGTGGGCCATAGCGAGGCTGGTGAGTGGAATACAGGTAGCACGAAGCCTCAGGATCTCACCACGAGGAGTCCCGAAGTATTAGCGTTAGGATTCGCGAGTCGTGAAGTGCCGAGAGACGAAGTTCGTGTGGTCGTGTGGCAGAACATAAGGTGGGACCTGCGTGATCGACGGGCAGACACGCATTGCCTGGAGATAGGAGTCGACACTCCATTGAATTCTCGCATCTCGGGGGTTCGCAGAATAGGAGGGTGAAAGCTCAACGGTACAACCGGTGAGGTTGCGAGGTTACGATGTTTCGAGTAGCGGAAGTCCGTCGAGGGAGGAGTCAGATCAGCATTGACCTATCGCGTCTCGGAAGATTGCAACGGGAGGCACAAGAGTTCGACTCACACACCCGCAAAGGTGCGAGTTGCGAGAGGCACTGATATTTAAGCATAGCCTACGGTTACATGTGGAGAGGCCACTAACCAAGAAAAGAGCCATACCCTTGTCGCATCTCGGGTATCGACATTTAGAGGAATGAGTCGAAGTTTTTCGACTCACGAACTTGCGAGATCGCAAGTTGCAAAAATGGTGACTTGGATTTCGTATTTTTAACTGTCGGATCTTCGTGGACCGGGAATCCGAAGTTCCGAAGTCCCAGAAATTGCAGAGCCGAGCAGAGCTCCGAAGATTTGTGAAATTGAAAACATTTTCATAAATTCGATTGTTTATGAATGATGAAGAATTGTCAAGAGACGAAGGCTCGACAAATTTGAGTCGTCTACGCATTAGATTATAGAGGACTTATGAGTGCCAGAATTGTTTGGAAATTACCTCAAATGCAAAGAAATGGAAGAAATACATAATACTTCTAGTTCAAGAAACTTAATTAAAAACAAAATGTCTTTTATTTTGTTCGAACAGGCTTGTAAATGTTGTGGATTGTTCATAAAGTTTAATGGCCTGAAAAATTTTGAATTCAATTGCACAGTGTGTGTGCAGAGTTCAACGAAGGCCAGAACTCCAGTAATCAACGCCGAGTATGGAGTGGGGAAGAGTACAGATTACCCCTGAAATGGAAGACGAATGGGAAGGAAAGGATGTCAATATGGGAGTGGGGGGATCGAACTCCAATGGGCACGGAAAAGAGATAGATAAGGAAGAACATATGATGCAACTCATCGAAATATTGCAGGAAGATGCCCAGGCTCGCCTAGCTGATAGCCGAAAGCTCATGAAAATCCGGGATCGGCAGGGTGAATTCAATTTAAAAATGTTGAAGAGCCTAGAAATAATAGAGAAGAAACTCGAGAAAGAAAGAGACTCAAGTACGACAGAGAGTCGAAGAACCCATAGCAGAAGAGGTAGGTCGAAGAGTGGGAGTCGACATCTTAGTCACTCCCAAAGACATTCTGACAGTAAGACACATAGTAGTTCAAGCCCATCCCCTACCAGAAAACATCGGAAATCTGGAAGAGAGGAATTGAAAGGAGAGATGAATAAGATTAAGCCTCCAACATTCAATGGAGAACATAAGAAGGAGGAAGATGCGGAGACATGGTTGCTTGGCATGAAGAAATACTTCCAATTGCAGAATTATTTCGCCCATGCAGAAAGAAGAATTGCAATGTACCAAATGAAAGGAAAAGCATCCATGTGGTGGGATCAATTTGTGCAGGTGCAGCACATCAGAGAGAAAGAGGTCACTTGGAAGGAATTTAAGAGGTATTTCGAGAAGAAATACCTGACTAAAAGATACTATGACAGAAAGATGAAGGAGTTCTTCGAACTCAAGTTGGGCAGTAGGACCATTGATGAGTATGAACGAATTTTTCTGGAATTACTGAAGTATGTTCCATTCATCCAAGACGAGGCTGTCAAGATTCAGAGGTATCTGAGTGGACTACCACCTTTCATGAGTGACAAGATTCAATATGATGATCCTAAGACCATGGAAGAAACCATAAGAAGGGCAAAATGCCTATACGAACAGCAAAGAGAAAAGCCTACCTTTCGGAAGGCTTGGGTGACCAGAAGAGGGTTAAGAAAGAACAGAGTTAGAAGGGAGACAAGCCATCCTTTTTCAAAAACAGTCTTCAGGGACAACCATCATTTAGAGAGCTGAGAAGGACTGAAGAGGGTGCACAAAGGCAGAGACTGACACCCATTCAGTGTTGGGGCTATCAAAGAAACCACAAGTACAGAGATTGTCCCCATAAAAATGGTAAGGCAAGAACTGTACATACTAATCAGCAAGCTGAAACAGTGGAGGATATGGGCAGCAGAATGCAGAGGATCTATGCAGCCCTGGACAACAAGCAAGTAGAATTTCAATCGCACATGATTGAAGTGGAAGGTACGATCAACAACCGACCACTTGTTATTTTAATTGATTCAGGGGCTAGCCATAGTTATGTAGATTCTAGAGTGGTGGAAAGTTTGCATATAATGAGAAGCAAACATGAGAAGTCTTGGTTAGTGCAGTTAGCCACAGGGACCAAGAGGAAGGTCACTGAATTGGTTAAGTCCTGTTCAGTGGACATGAAAGGAATGAGCACTAAGGCTAAACTGAACATTTTTCCTTTAGGCTCATATGATTGCTTAATTGGTATGGACTGGCTGGACCAGCACCATGCCCTTCTGGATTTCCGTAACAAGAGGTTCACCTATCAGGATGAAGAGGGAAATCAGGTAACAATCCAAGGAATTCCCAGAGCCGTGGCTGTGAGGGAAATCTCAACCATGCAGCTGAAGAAGTGTTACCGGAAAGGATGTCAATTATTTGCAGCTCGGGTGGAAGAGGCATCCCAAGATGTAGTATCGAATTTGGAAGACCATGAAGTACTCAAGGGGTTTAAGGACGTATTTCAGGAAGTGCCTAGACTACCTCCGAAGAGGGACATCGATTTCTCTAAAAATTTGATGCCTGGAACAGATCTAGTTTCAAAATCTCCTTATAGAATGAGCACGCCAGAGCTGGAAGAGTTGCAACTGCAGCTCGAAAAGATACTAAAGAAAGGTTACATTTGCCCTAGTGTGTCACCGTGGGGAGCCCCGGTCCTATTTGTGAAGAAGAAAGATGGGACGTTGAGGCTGTGCATTGATTTTCGACAACTGAATAAGGTCGCTGTCAAGAACAAGTATCCTCTGCCAAGGAATGATGATCTCTTTGATCAGTTGAAGGATGTGAAAATATTTTCGAAAATAGATCTCCGATCAAGATATCACCAAGTGAGGATAAAAGATGAAGACATTAGCAAGACCGCCTTTAGAACAAGGTACGGTCATTATGAATTTACAGTGGTGCCGTTTGGACTATCCAACGCGCCTACTGTCTTCATGTGCTTAATGAATGGAGTGTTTAGAAATTATCTGGACAAGTTTGTCATAGTCTTCTTAGACGATATCTTGGTGTATTCCAAGACAGAGGAAGAACATGAGCAGCACTTGAGAATGGTGCTGCAGGTGTTGAGAGAACACCAGTTGTACGCAAAACTGAGCAAGTGCTCATTTTACCAAAAGAAGATCCATTATCTGGGACACATTATTTCTGAAGAAGGGATCGTTGTGGATCCTAAGAAAGTACAGGCCATTCAAGAGTGGCCAGCGCCAAGAAATGTGGTGGAAGTAAGATCTTTTATGGGTCTGGTAGGCTATTATAGGAGGTTCATAGCCGGATTCTCAAGGATAGCGCATGCTATCACTTCCTTGCAAAGGAAGGAGAAGAGGTTTCAGTGGACTGATGAATGTGAGAGAAGCTTCCAACAACTGAAGCAACTGCTCACTAGTGCTCCAATCCTGAAGATTGCAGATCCAGACAAGGATTATGTAGTGTGCACAGATGCATGTAAGGAGGGACTGGGAGGAGTTCTCAGCCAAGAGAGATTTTTAATTTGTTATGAGTCCCGAAAGTTGAAGGAACATGAGAATAATTATGCCACTCATGATTTGGAGCTGGCAGCAATCGTCCACGCCTTGAGGAAATGGAGACATTACCTCATGGGCAAGAGATTCGAATTAAGAACAGACCACAACGGTCTGAAATATTTATTTGATCATCCAACCTTAAATGCCAGGCAAATAAGATGGCTGGAATTTCTGTGTGAGTATGACTTTGATATCCAGCATATCAAAGGGAAAGAAAATAAGGTGGTTGATGCACTCAGCAGAAAAGTGCATGAATTACATGCTACAGCCATTAGCATGTACAGAACTGAGATTAAAGACAGAATTATTGAAGCTGCAAATGCTGATTCACAGTACAAAAATCTTGTAGCAAAGCTACAACAGCGTGAGAGACCACAGACCCAGGAAAGTTACACTTTGGGAACTAGTGGTTTACTTTTGTATAAAAACAGAGTGTATGTACCTAATGACCGAGAATTGAAGCTGGCAATTTTAAAGGAGATGCATAACGTGGCTTATGCTGGACATCCTGGATATCATAAGACTGTGGCAGCAGTCAAGGGCCATTATTTTTGGCCAGGTTTGAATAAATAAATTGTGGAATACATCGCCAGATGTATGGAGTGCTAGAAGGTTAAGGAAAAGCATAGGCACCCAGCAGGGTTGCTGCAGCCTTTACCTATTCCTGAATGGAAATGGGACATGGTAACAATGGATTTTATCACGGGATTGCCCAGAACAAGCAAGCAACATGATTCAATCATGGTGGTGGTGGAAAAGCTTACCAAGGCTTCCCATTTTATTCCACTGAAAGCCACCCAGAGAGCAGCAAATGTTGCGGATATTTTCCTAAAAGAAGTTGCACGCTTGCATGGAATTCCTAAGACAATTGTGTCTGATAGGGACCCAAAATTCACTTCGAATTTCTGGAAAGGACTGTTCAAAGGATTCGGAACGAATCTGAACTTTAGCACATCATATTATCCCGAGTCTGATGGACAGACAGAGAGGGTAAACAGAGTAATCGAAGAGATGCTGAGAATGTATGTGATGGATAAACCATCAAGGTGGGAGGACTACCTACATTTGGTAGAATTCGCCTACAATAATAGGTACCATGCATCATTGGATATGAGCCCATTCGAATCACTCTATGGAAGAAAGTGCAACACTCCAGTAAGCTGGGATAATCCCGCTGACAGAACAGTAGTTGGACCCGAACTACTCAAAGAAATGGAAGATCAGATGATAAAAATCAAACAGAATCTGAAAGTTGCCCAGGACAGGCAGAAAAGTTACGCTGATAAAAACAGAACCCATAGAGAATTCAAAGAGGGAGACCATGTTTTCCTGAAAGTGAAAACTAACAGGAGTTCCCTGAAATTGGGAAGTTGCGCCAAGTTGGCAGCAAGATTTTGTGGGCCATTTGAGATCCTGGAAAGGATTGGGCCGGTTGCATACATGCTTGCATTACCTGCCTCTATGACTGTACATAATGTATTTCATGTTTCACTACTTAAGAAATATGTACCCAATGCTAATCATGTTATCGATTGGAATGTGATTCAGGTGGAACCAGAAGGTGCCCTGCAAGTGCATCCTGTGCGCATATTGGACAGGAAAAGAAAACAGTTGCGGAATCGAGCTATAGAACTTGTAAAGGTCCAGTGGACCTGGTACATTCCTGAGGACGCGACATGGGAGCATGAAGAGACTATGCAGGCAGAGTACCCGCATCTTTTTGAAAATTTTGAAAGGCATACAAATGTTGTGTAAAGCTGCACTGAGGACAGTGCAAAAATAAGGGGAGGGGGATTGTAGTGTCCCCAAGGCCGAACCCCATTGTAAAACATGTTTTAAAAGAAATTGTAATTATGTTTTATAGGCTGGTGAGCCAAGTTTTGTATAAGCTGGTAGGCTTATGTGTCTGTTAGGCCAGGGAGCCTAAGTGTTGAGGGCCAGGAGCCTGCTGTTGTACTTGTATGTATGCAGAATGATTAATAAAATACAAACACCACCATGTGCAGACCGACTACGATGAATGAGTGAAGGGGGACTGAGCATCCACAGAATGGGCAAGGAGTTAGGGGTCTGAAGGTGGAAAAAGGAGCTAAGTGTTGAGCCTAGGGGGCTTAAGCCTTGGGAATAATATTATTCCAAAAGAAAAGTGCATTATATGTTTTAACCTAAGTCCTTTTTGGAAGGACATGTGATTTCCAAATGGTGGGAGGCACGCACGTTGTCGGAACGCATGCAGACGCATGGGCGATAGTGTCAACCCTGACCATGCAATAAATCCACGATGAGCCGTGTTGGGGGTTCTTTTCTCCATTTTGACTCACGGACTGCCAGGAGGAACGGATCTGACCCCTGCAGAAACACCCTCGTACATCTTCTGAACCGTCTGAACCTGTGTTGACCCTTGCATGGATTATCTGTCACGCATTCCCGACACCAAAGGGGGAGTCTATCCTGGGTAGAGCAGAGGGGAAACGACCATTCTGCCAGGAGGGGGGTAGAGGGAGTCTGGGTAATTCCCTGCGAAAATTGCTTCTCAGGAGATTCCGAAAATCAACACCGTGAGACCTAGCTGCCATTGTTGAGCTTGTTCTGAGAGGTTTGAGTCTGTATTCCTGGTTGACTGTGGTGGTCATGCAGAGATGGATTGCGCGTGAACTGCGGTCCAGTGCAAGTGGTGATTGTGCCTGTGTGTGATCTCTCTCTAGGTGAGGGAGGTGGATGTTGTGGGAAGAGGTTTCTTCCAGAGAGCGTCCAACACCAGCTTCAGGCTCTGAGACTTCCTGATCCGGCCTATTGCTGAGACCTAGAGAGGGAGTTTAGCACTGATGGACTGTGCATGTGAAGGTGTATACTCCCGGGCAGAATAGGCATGTGGGGAATGAGAGTCTGGTAGTAGTGGGCATAAGATGGCATCTTTGGGAAGAACCTTTCCAGGTATTTCTGTGTTGTTTTTCCTGTAACCTCGGCCTTGCCTAGGATTCCCTGCCTTGGGGTGGAGCTCGGTCCCAGCTCGGGGGTGACCCACTGTTGAGACGATGAGCAGTGTGGTCTAAGGCTGGGAGGTTCGTGGAAGGCCTGCACTTGGTTGGTGGAACCACCATTGTTACAAGATAAGTGTTTATCTATGTTCTTGTCACATTTGGCATGACTGTGCTATATATATATTATCATGTTTTCCGCTGTGTATATGAATTAGTATGAAGTGCAATTGATTGTTAATTATGGCAATAACTTAGATGAATACTCTGTGTTGAGTGTGTTTAATTGTTAAATACATGTGGTGTATATATATATTGGACGGTATGTGTTATGTAAATCAAACGTAAGTGTATACTGATTGTTATATTATGCGTTATATGCTCTGAGTAAGAGAAAAGGTACACTACAACAGAAAATAACATATGATGCCAATTGGTCTTATGTTTGTTAACCGTACGTTGTAACATGGTATTGAGGACCTTGTTGACTGCTTCTACCTGTCTGTTAGATTGAGGGTAATATGGTGAGGCAAATTCGTGGGAAAACCCTAATCGAGATGAGAGTTCGACGAAAATATCATTCTCAAAGTGTTTCCCGTGATCAAAGACCAGTTGGAGTGGTACTCCAAAGAGGGATATGACGTGATTGAAGAAAAAACGTGTTGCGGTGTTAGCAGTGTTGTTGAAGGTAGGCATGGCTTCAGCCCACTTTGTGAAATAATTGACTGCGATGACAATATTTTTGTGGCCATTGTTGGATGGGGGGTTGCATGTCATGAAGTTGATGCCCCATTTACAAAAGGGGCCTACTGTAAT
>ML799743.1:22218-32406 GCA_009831015.1 Picea engelmannii | reverse complement strand
CAGAGTGCCATTCACCTTGCAAAGAGCTCAGCCTTCCATTCGAATACTAAGCATATATAGTTGAGGTACCACTTCATACGATCCGCTTTGGAAGATGGACAATTGAAGCTGGAAAAGATACACACTAGCCATAATCCTGCAGACATGTTAACAAAAGGAGTAACCAGGGAGAAACTGAGTTCCTGCTAAGTTTCAATTGGTCTTCAAGAATGAAGATGAAAATGAGAAATTTGGTAGGTCCAAGAAGGTTCAGAGTCCAGCATATGCAGCAGAGGTGGAGTTGTTGAGATCAGTCTCCAAGTGGGAGATTGTTGGTTGTGGAGCCTGATTATCTTCCTGATTCAGAGGTCCTTGCTTTCAGCCATGTGTATACCCCATGAAGTATTTACACCCCAGAAGTATGTACACTCTTCCACGCGAGGGAGTGCAGAGGGGGGGTACCCCCTCTACGGGGTCCGAGGGGGCTATCCCCCCCGACTAGGGGATCTGGGGGCAAGCGGGCCCCCAGTGGGGGTTCAGGGGTAGCATCCCCCAATGGGGGTTCGAGGGCGAAGCCCCCGAAACAAAAATTACCTTTTAAAAGTATATTGTAATTTCATTGTAAATCTGGACTGTTCATTATAAGGTCGCAGATCTAACAGTAGAGATTATGTTAGGGTTTTTTGCCCTAGAAGGCAACCCTCTTTTATGAGGGAAATGTATCGCGGCTACGGTTGATGGTGAATATTGTATTCTGAGAGAGGAGTGTGAGAGAAAGAAGAGGAAGTTCAGCGGGTTTTGCTGTAGGTTGTATCCCTTCATTTGCTGGATAATAATAAAGGAAGGACCTCGCAATTTCTCTAGTGGACGTAGCCCACACTGGGTGAACCACGTAAATCTGTGTCTCTCTTGTATTGTGTGTCTTCTGTGTTTTGTTTCTGCATTTGTTTTATTTTATTTCTCATCGGTTCTATTTTTCTAACAAGTTCTATATGGACGTTTTGGAAGAGCCCTTCGGGAGAAGATGGTCATCCACCATAAGCCCTTAAAGTAATGGCAGATGGTATGACTTCGGGGGAACCAATTTTCTTCCATACAGTCTTGGACATGATGCATGTGGAAGCGCCTTCATCGATGATGCATCGATGAACTGTAATGTTCTAAATTTTTACTGGGATTTGAAAAGCGATGAGAGCGGGGAGACGAGGTTCTCCGCTGTCGAGATCAAATGTGATAAGTTGAGTATATGTTGGGTCGATTGCCCCCAAGGTGGAAAGTAATGATTTCCGCTGAGTGGGAAAAGTTTGAAGTACTTCTAAGACTGACATGGCATCCGGATTTTGTGCCAAGTCGTCGACCAAACTGTAGTTATGAGCCACCCTAGCCTGTGGGTTGTGGACATTCCTGTGTAATGGGATGTGAGGTATGCGAAGAGGTGCTTCCATGTTAGGGTGAGGGATCATCAACGAGGGTCCCGTTGGTGCTTGGATTGTTGTTGTTGGAGTGGGAAGAGACTCAGAGGGTGTCTGGTATTGATGATTACATGTTTGTAGAAGGACTTCTTCCTCACCAATGAGGAGGATAGTACAATCTACATGATTGCTTAGGTTGAGATATGGTCCCAACTGTGGTGGGGTAGGCTGCATGTCTTGTTGGGTGTTCATCACTCCTTGATGTGGAATGGGGTTTTGCAGCACGACTGGGGTTGGTTGTTGCACATATTGTTGTGGGTCCTGTTGAGAGGCAGGCAGTGTTGGAGTATGTGGTCCATTCACTGAGTCTTTCATCTGATTAAAATCAACGATTTGGGGGCAATGATGAATTTAATGACCAAACTCACCACAAAGGGCACATGGGAATTTGGTGTGAATGTTGTTGTTATTTTTCCCTTGATGCCTGTTGTTGTTTCTCCCCTGGGGCTTCTGATTCCCTTGGGTCTGGTTTCCCCCAGCAGGTTGGTTCTGCTGGGGGTGATTCCTGCCTTGTCTTGGGTTGTTATTGTTCCGATTTCTTCCTTTCTTTTTGGTATTATTCGACTGATGAGTTGGAATTGTTGTATTCAACTGTTCGAAATTCTAATATTGCTGAATGGGAGAGGGTTGAACAAAATTAAGCCCAGCGTGAGGGTGTCCTAGTGGTGGATCCATGGGCTGGGGAGGACCAGGAAATGGAAAGTATGGACTATGTTGTGGTAATGATTCATAAGGTACATAGGAAGGCGTGACGCTTTCTCTAGTACTTAGAGTATAAGATGAGGTAGTGGGGGTATCTGAACTTGTTTGGATAGGTGGGCGTATGGTGGGTGTCGGCGGTGGCCCACTACTGGGTGGGGGCAGGGTAGCAGGGTATGGTTGTTGATAAGGGGGTGGAGGGTAATAAGGGCTTCCTCCATATGCCGACGAGTATTGTGGTGTACCATACATTGGTAGTTGTGGGGGTTGTGGATTTTGGTGCGAGGTAGTACCAATCAATCCGTCTGTTGAGTGAGACATCCCAGGTTTATCTTGGCCAAATGGCACGGGTTTTGGGAGATCAGGAAGTACTGTGTATAAGTATCTTGATTGTGAATAAATGAGGTCGTATTGTTGAGCATTGCTGATAGCTTCTTCTTCTTATTGAGGGAAGGTGGAAGCTACATCTTTACCAAGGAGAGAGACAAGTGATCTGAGAAACCAATCAAGGCATTGTTGTTTGGTGGTTTCTACTTTGCATAAACTACGTCGTCGATGCCACTCGTGAATTTGATCAGCGATATGTGTGGCTAAGGTTTGTTTAAAATTGGAGAGTAGTTCAAGACCATTGTCATGGCGGATTGGTAATTGGAAGAAGGTCAAAAATGCTTTGGCCAAGGACTCGAAAGTCACATGGGACCCTGATTTTTCCTCTACATACCATTTGGCTGATGGGCCAGTGAGTGTGCGTTGAAATAATCGTAGTCGGATGGAATCATCCATAATGTTGTTGGAAGAGAACCATAACTGGAAAGTCATGACATGGTTGGTAGGGTCATCTCCTGCCTTTCCTTCAAACTTGGGGATGTCTTAAGGTAATTTGGTAGGCATTGCAGGCCATGTGGGGTCATGCAATATATGATCATTTGTGATTTTGCTAAGATCTGGTATGTTGAGAGAGGCCAAATATGGCATCAGGAGTGTTGGTGGAGGATTATTTCTAGCCATTGTGTGGGGGTTTTGTGAACCTGACCCTTGAGGGGGACTAGGGGGGTTTGTACTTCCCCCTTGAGAGGAAGTTGGCCCCCCGCTTCCATGTAAAGGAGAGCGAGTGGATGGTGGACCTTGGGAATTGGACCCAAGTAAGGTGGAACCAAGCAAAGAGGATCCTAAAATAGTGGCACTCATAGGGGTGTGAGACAGTGGTGCCGATGAGTTGGCAAGACTAGGAACTCCCCCTAAGATAGGAGGGAGGTTTAGCAAGCATCTGGAATGATGGGGATTCTTTGGGTCTCCTATGATGCTCGACTAGTTGAGTGAATGTGTGCAAATAGTGGTGAGAGTAATGAATAATCAAGAGCCTTTGCTGTAATTTTTTGAACTTTACACAATATATATCTAAATCAAAATGTAATCAGAAGTGCATCATACATGAAGTGTTATGATAAAGAATCATATATGTGGGTAAGTGGATTTTGTCCGCATGGGAGAACAAAGAAAACAAATGCTCGTTTCCTAAAAGACATAACGTCCTTCCTCTCAAATAGCACTGGACCTTTCAATAGTACTCAACAGTGGGGTCTGAAGCCACCGGAAGAGAAACTAGTGAAGGATGGAATAATCAGTTATAATGAAGGGTAGAGAGTGCATATCCCGAAAGAGCTGGCGATATTTCTCAATAGCCACACAAAATCTGATCAAGGTGCAATTGCAGCCCACAATTGCCACCTGGGAAGATGTCCTAAATTTTGGTCACTAGGTACCTCGGTCAAAGTGCGACATTTAGATTTTCGGCCTAAGAAATGGGTCACGGGTTGGATCTCGTCCAATAGGTGGGTGCCTCAAGGGGGGACACACAGAACAACCGGATCTCGGCCTTCAACCCTTCATAGGTATCTCCCTGCCTTATGGTGTTAGGAACACTTGACTTGAAGGATTTAAAGTTCCCTATTTGACAACCTCTATTGTTTTGAAAAATGTGAGAACTAGATAATGGGGAGTTATTTGGATGCCTATCCCCGAAATCCTACCTAGACTAAAAAATTTATTTTGGCACCTCTTGTGGAGGAAAACTTAGTGAGTTTTTAGAAAAAAATTAGGTGTGGTTGTTTGATAGATTGGGGGTGTGAACCAACCTCGTTGAAATTAAGTGGGAGTGGATAGTTCTGTCAAGAAAAGGGTGGGGTGTTTCGGAACCCCTTTGGAGGAAACTTACTTCAACCTCCACGTTTCGAGATGAAGACTATGTGAGTGAGAAGTGACTTTTGTGTGTGAACAAGTGAAAGTGTGCCAATGTTTTAATAAATTAGGTGTCACCTTGCTGCATGTGGACTTCGCTTGGTCCTTACAAGTGTTGATTACCTAATTAACTAAATGCCTTTGGTACAACCTTGCGTAATTCAAAAGTCCCTAGGAAGCTAGCATGTGGACATGTGGGTCCTTTACTATTCCTTTAACTCCCTGATGTGATTTAATTTAAGAAAACTTTGAAACTATTATAAATTGTGATCATGTGGGCATGTATGGGTCCGTTACAAAACCTTTAAACTTCCCTAGTGATTTAATCTAAGAAAGGAAATTCCAACACTATCTAATCTTTGTAGCATGTGGGCATGTATGGGCCCGTTACAACCTTTGAGATGTGTTTGAAAAATAAACTAAGAGGAGTCCCGAGGGGGTTGTTGTCCTCTCCTAAAGGTTTTAATATTTTTTAAGGGAGATGAAATTGTCTTCCAACCTCTTTCTGATTTTCAAGATCGCTTTGAAACATGAGAGAAGAGCATACTCAATGATTGATATCTAATTTCTGGTCCCAATGCAAGTTTTATATGTGAGTTCAAATGATTCCAACTTATATTTTTAGTCAAAGCAAGCCATCCATGTGGCAAAATGAAAGCAAAAGAGGAAATAATGATTTTAAAACCCCTAAGTGCCTATGTGTTTTGAATAATCCCTTTATATGGAGAGGGAACTAAGTGTGGTGCAGATTACAACATGCATGAAGTCATTTTTAAGGAGGCTATTGGCCTTCCACAAGTCACAAAAAGGCTTACAATGTGTGTCTTTCTGCACAGGTGCAGGGGTCTCAGAGTAGACAGAGGCACACTGAACACATGTGCATTAACCAGAGAAGACTTTTGGGCGCAGGTGTGCAGAGGGCGCTGAGAATCACAGTGATTTGGGTGCACGTGCGCACGATGCACGCATGTGGGCCAGTAAACCCACGCACAGCTGACACACGACCGTGAAGAAAATTCCGGATGGAATTCTCTCAACTTAGCGTGAATTTTGGTTTCCTGTAGATAAGCTTGGGCCGATTATGGTACCTGCAGGTTAAGTAAACAAAAAGAAGAGCTAAAATAACCCAAATGGGGTAGGAAATTGATACCTTTCCCTAGTGGAGTCACCAATCTGTTGCACCTCTTTTGCCACCTGAATAAGCAAAACAGAAGTGCTTACAAGCTTAGTTGGGTCAGCTAAGCAAGACAGTAGTAAGGAAAGAGTTAGAGAAAGAAATATAAAATACTAAGCTAAGAAAAGAAAGGACAACTAAACTATTGCATAAGGACATAAGAACAAGAATCAAACAAGACTCATGTCACCAATGGCAAGGCTTTGTATCAGTGAAAAAGAAAAACACCAAAGAGAAAGGGAACTTTGGGTCCCTTCTTCCTCCAAATGAGGGCTCTTAGACCCCCAACTTGAGCTATTCTTACAACTTGGAAACTTGAAAGAAAATGGTGAAAGAATCCCAAGCTAACCCACTCAAGAGGTGAGATGGATTGCTTAAATGGAATGGTGCTAGTATGCCCTTGAGAGGAAAAGAGGATTCCCCAAGAGAATGGAAACAACATAACCTTACAAATGAATTCCTTCAAAATGTAGTGCACCCATGGCCTTCTTTCATAGCATAGCTTTGAGGCATTATGTAACCATCTTTGAGTGTGAAAATGGGCTATTTAGGGCATTTTTAGGTCTTTGACCAACGACCCAGTCGGATCCAGCTGAGATTTGGATGTCAAATCGACTTGGAAGCTGAACCAGAAGTTGGTGGGAGGTTGACCAATCTCATAAATACGTCGTTCTCACATGTGCGCGGCTTTTAGCATCCACAGGCACGCATCGTGTGCACGTGCATTTTTCTGGTGTTTCTGGATGGCGCATGTGCGCAAGCGCCCTGTGTAGTCATCGCGCATCTTGATTTTTCAACTGGTTACATAGTTTTTTGACCTTTTTGGCCACGTTTTTTGGTAATGTTGGTCCATGGGTGGACTCATAGCTATTTGACAATGCTGGATTCTTGTAGCCATTTACGGACGAAATTTCAGTGATAACAAGGTGTACTTGTATCTAAGTTTGATGGTGATTGGAGAAGTTAGATCTTCGATTAAGGGGAGGACTGTGAGATTAAGTAATCTCAAGTGTGAGTTGGTTGGGACCAAGTTATGACTAAAGGAGTCTAATGTATTGATGAACCATGTACGTGAAAATAATACCTAGAGAACTGGCGAGTACAGCGGATGGTACCCATGTATCTCGGTAGATGGATCTCTTTTTATATGGACATCAATGATCAATTGTTTGCAGATGCAAAAGGAAGATGCAAAGTTCAAGCATTAATGAATGTTATGCAGGTACAAAGAAGAAGCAAAAAATTGTTTGAGGATGAAATTCAAGTGAGCGCGTGTTGTATAATAAAGTAGCACATTGAAGGAAGCCCAACCATATGAAGATAAAAACTAAAGATGATGACATGACTCAGATAAAGACCTAGCCAAGACATGTATTCATTAAGGAGGAGACATTGCAGATCAAAGGAGCAACTTGCAGACATATTTACAAAGGCTTTAGCACAAGACCAATTTGAGTATTTGAGATAAGCATTGGGCATTATAAATATTGATATAATTAGTGGTAGAAATTAAGGGGGAGTGTTGGAAGTATTAATTTCTACCAACCACTATAGAGTTTGAGACTCTTCTCCACCTACCACACCGACGCTTCGACTATTTTCTAGAGAGCTCCATCACCATCGACATTCCATTTGATTCATGAATGTTCTAGATCTTCGTGATCCTTCGATAAGCTCTATAAAATAAAACAATGTAACCATTTTCATTGATCAAGCAATACAATCGTTCTCTGTGCCTTTTCTATGTTATTTTTGCTTCTGATCCCTTAAAATTGGACCAATAGCAAATTCAACTTTTAATATTTATAAAATATTAAAAATATTTTAAAATTAAAAAAAAAAAATAACACATTAATATTTTTTATGAAATAGTTTGGAAAGAGATTACAAAATACATCGACTAATTAATATTAATGTAGCAAAATCGACTATATAATACCCGATCAACGATAGTTGACCGCAAGGAGTTGCTAAAGTCCCTAGCGTGGCTGGGACTAATAATTTCAAAGTATCATTAAGGAACCATATCCACTCTTTGCATAATATGCCTTTCACTATGTTGTATGAGGTATATAAGACCAACAAATGGCATGAAACATTTGAGTCTATTTTAAATATAATTTGCAACAAATGCCCGGAAACATAACATAGTTGGTCAAGCATATTCGAAGACCAGGGACGATAATGTATTTGTAGCTGCCAAGATCTTAACTCTTATCCTAATATCATTCTAGCCCAGCATACGAAGAAGGTGATATAATTCTAGCTCGATTTGACATTTTTTTCCACTTGTCTTTAAAGCATTGTAAATCTTCCATGGGAAACGACTCTTTTTGCTTCTACCAATCCCTACGAATTCTGCATGCTTGATGATTTCCCTAACCCTCTCTTGAGTGTGAATATAGAACATGCTCTCTTTATCATGTACAAGTAAATGTATTTGTTTTAACGTAATTAATTTGTGGTTGGCTTATTGTCAAGGATTAGAAGGGTTTTTATTTACTTATTTTATTTTTTTTTGTTGCATGCCCAATGGAACTCCTTAGATAGAGGTTTGTCATTTAATAATGAATGACCTAATATTTTTAAAGAGATTTTATAAATTAAGATATAGTTGGTTAGCTATACTATTATTAAACACATAATTTTGTCCATTTTAATAATTTAGAAATATTTAGGTTATTTTTTTTAATTTGTAAGGATTTTATTCAAAACTATAATAAAAGTTATTGTTATGTATATAAATGAAAGTATCTATGTACTGAAACTTTATGAATTAAAGACAAGGTTCATTTTTATTTTGTAATGTGCATTCAAGAATCTCAACTAGGTAGATGGGGTTGCATTCATGTTGCTCACAATGGTGTCAGGTTGTGCCTAATTGAGCTTTTTAATGAGGGAAAATCAAAATGATGATATTTTTGTTATGTTTTCATTATAATGTTTGATGTCCCTTCTCATTTTTCATAAAAATATATGTTTATTATCAAATTTTACTAACAATGATATAAATTTATAATGAGTCTAAAAAGTGATTATAAACTATTAGATTCTTAACTACCAAAATCATTTTGTGTGCTAACTATATAAGATGCAAAATTATAATATCTTGAAACCCAATATAACATACATTTCAACAAACTAACATAACATAAAATGAAATCTAAAAAAATTATAAAATTTCACCATCTCATTATTTCAAATTCCCACCTAGCATGTTTATTTTGTATTAGGGTGGAACTTAAGTTAAAATAAAATATTCCCAAAGCTTAAATATTGTGGAGCTATTATTTATTATTACAAGTGATATTTTCCAAAATTAATAATATGTAAGATTATAATGATATTGTGTATGCTTGAGATTATACTTTCATTAAGTTTTGCACTTTCCACATTATGATATTATGAATATTATTATTAGTTTATTTAATAATTTGTTTTTAAAATTTATAAATGATTATTAATATTAAAATGATTTTAATGTAATTGAACTTATTACTCACACAACTAATGAATTGAGATTAATTTTTTTCTTTTTCATTTTAAATTTTAAATTGATCATAAATCAAATATTTTAAAATATTCTATCAATTTAATATATAAAAACATATAAAACATATCTTAATTTTTGTTTTATAAAATCTTTTCTCAGCATCCTAATTATAATTTGTTTCAGTACTCCATTATAAATAAATAAAAAAACACCAATAAATATTGATAAAACTTACCCATATCTATGATCATGTAAGTTGAATATATAATATTAAATATGTATAAAATAAAATAAATAGAAATTTAATTTAATTTAAAATATATTTATAAATATAATAATTTACATATATATTTAATATAAAATGTAATTAATTTTAATCAATTATATATTATTAAAAAATTATACATTATTATTAAAAAATTGCATATGAGTATATGTTTATTTTTACAAACTATAAAAGATTTTAAACTAGCACAACCGCTAAATTGCTGCTGGTGAGCGTTAAAAGGCTTACTGATTGTTAAAATGAACGCTAAATCATTGTCACTGCTGGTGAACGCCGAAGGCTTACGACTGGTAAAATGAAACAAAGAATATGAAACAACTGAAAAATATGAAAAGATGGTTGCCAAAAAAAACAATACCAACCCCACCTGAACTCGCTGGGGTTCTTGCCAACCCATATTTTCAAAACCCGCTGGGGTTCTTGCCAACCCATATGCATGTGATGTTGAGTCGTCTCTGTGTTTTCAATGGTTCTAGATTTCTTGAGCAACATCCATCCATTACCTATCTTTGACATTTCTCGATCCTTCCATAAGTGGACCAAACATGGCGGCATTGCCTTCTTTAATTGAAACACTTCAAATCAAAATAAAATTCCTCACCTCCATCCATTACCTGTCTTCAGCATATCCCGATACCTCCATACTTGTCTTCAGCATATCTCAGTCCCTTCATACTCCGAACAAACGTGGCATCGTCTTTTTTAATTCAAACTTTGGCTATGCGAACGCATGCTCCAATATGCGATCAAGCATGAAGTAGTGCTTGTTAATCACCCAAACGTGTTAATAAAGATTTGTATATATATTAATATTTGTTAATCACTTAAACGTGGCAATCAGATGGTT
>ML799742.1:446135-457242 GCA_009831015.1 Picea engelmannii | reverse complement strand
AGGAGGTCACATAACCCCAGGAGGGTAGGGGGCCTGCATCAAATGGCATATCATGCTTATGTTTATGGGAATGTTTTCTTGTGGTAGAAGTTGCACTTGTACTTGAAGAAGAAGAAGATGATGGAGATGAAGGAGGTGAAGGAGTAGGTTTAGGAGGGTCCTCTCCTTCTTCAATTTTGTCTTGTTTTGAATATTCCCCTTGGAAAGGCCTATTCCATTCCAAGTAATCATCATTTAATACCTTTACCATCTATGACATGGCGAAGAATGTCTTTTGAAACTCTATCTCATTCTGATGCATTCCTTCTTCAAATGCCATCTTCTCACTTTGAGATACCCTCTTTCTCAATCCAATCTCACGATCTCCTTCTACAAGTTCACCTTCAACACGACTTAGATTTTCCCTGGTAATCATGCAAATTCAAACAACCAACTGTCAACCTGCTCTGATACCACTTGATCCAAAAATGATCTTTAAAGACTTGGTTGAGTTTTAAGCATGTGTTAAATTACCACTTAGGAATTAAGGAAATAAGAAGATCTTAATGAAATAATATTGCAGCCATCATATAGAATGCAGATCAGAAATTAAACATAAGGAACAACAAACCATAACATCAATCTTGAATATGTAGTTCTGCACAATTTTTCCCACGTCTCAAGGCCTTTGTCTGAGTGGGGAAGGCTTTCTTATTTCTCTTCAATGCTTCAAAAGTACATCAAAATTACATCAAAAATATTAAAAGTTGGTATGGTTGTGTTTTTCTCGACCTCATGAATCCAACGCAACTGACAACACCGAAAAATGTTGAGCATAGCTCACAGAGTTTGCCTCCAAATTTCCCCTCCTCAATGGCTTCCCTACATAAAAATGGATTTATCTCCCAAACGCTTAAGCATTATGTTGTTTATAAACCCCTTCAAGCTGCCAAGAACCTCTGGTTTTAATAGGATTTCAGTTGAGAATCAAATCCCAACTTTCACCCAAGATATGGCCTATTTTTGGGCTCCAAATCCCCCAAAAATGGTCAAAATCCACTAAAATCAAGTTAAATAACCAAAACAAATCCATATACTAAAGTCAAAAACCCAAAATTGGAAAAATTTGGGTGTTAACCCTTTTTTTCCAGGCCCCTGGGAATATGGGTGTTGCCATATGGCCGAGCGCTAGCCACTGGCCCCTAAACCTCTGGTCTAGTCCTTTACTCTGGGTCATCTTGTGGCCATGTGTTCAATCTTAAACTCCTCACTCCCTATACTTCTAGTGCTAGCCCTAGATCCATAACAAAACGGAGGTGTGGTGGATGTTTGTCAAGTGCCAACGGTAGTCCGATCGGTTTTCTAGTGGTTGCGAAGTCTTTGGTTGGAGGATAGGTCGGCGGTTCAAACCGCCGAAGGTAAACAAATTTTGACCCAGCCAACCTTGGCCAAATCCGGGGTTCCATGTGGTGCCCTATGATTGGAACACGTGTCACCTCTGGATTGGCCCATACAATCCAGTCAGTGCATAGTCATCTACCTAATCAACATGCATAATCAGTTGCCACGTCATCATCCGTACTGCCATGTATCATCCGTACTTCCACGTGTCAAACTTTCATTGTTCCATGTCAACATTTCATACATCCATGTGTCACATCCATATAGTGCCACATGTTGCGTCTGTACAGTGCCATGTGTCACTTTTTTATTGGTCCACATCATGCCTAAAAATGCCAACAATGAGTGACACATGTCACCTCCTCATGTTTCCACATGTCCCTACTGACATCATCATGACATCATGTTGACGCCACCTAAAATGTCATGTTGACATCAACAATACAACCTATTGACTGTTGACTTTGACCAGTTGATGTTTTCACCTGTTTAGGAAATCGATCAGAACATGATAACTTTCACATACGGTGTCCATTTTTGGAAAAAGAATATATGGTCGAAATCGACGCGATGAGCCCGACACAATGGTGTTAGTTTCGTATGATTCCAAGAACTTTGATTGCTAGGCCTTCCTGGATCCATTTTGGATCAAATTATCACTCCCTTATAACAATACAATGAGCGATGATAAGGGTTTATCCCCCTCTCTGTATGGGTAGGGGGCAATGATCTTCAGAAAAGGCCAAAAACACAATATGAAAGTTAGTATTTTGACCTCCAAGTGATAAGTTTCCCTTCCAACATGTCTAGGGATTATGAAAAACACTCCCACATGGTGGAAAAATTGCAACACTTAATTATGACTCTTGGTACTACAAAAAATAGGTGTGTAACATATGCCCCCTAAAGTGTGAGGTTAGAAGAGAAACTAATGGTTGAAATTATTTATAATTTTTTTTATTTAATGGTGTTGGAATAAGAGAGCTAGGAGGAAGCTACAAACAAACATCAAACAATATATACATATCATCCCTGAGGTAGGCATACCCATGCTCATAATACACTGACTCAAAGCATGGTCGTTGTCCAATACACTGTAGATCTATGAAAGCATTGACTAAGGATATGGCCACCAAAGATACAATGTGGATCCATACTTTCCATGGCATGATCAGGTCATAGGCACAAAAGAATACACAATGGAGCTACAATATGATAAAAATATAGCCACGGACCAATACAAAGTGGATCTATGTGACTGCATATACATTAGTGGGATTGCTAGCGTGATGGCCATACTGGAATATTCTTAAGTACTCAAATAATATCCATTGTAACTTGGGTGAGGCACATAACATAGGTGAAATGGTGGGATTCTAGCCATGTGAATAGATGTGTTGATTTTGAACATGGTAGAAACCACTTTTTTACCGATCATTGATGTATATCGTTAACAAGTGCGAGGGAAATCACTAATGATGGAAATTACCCCCAAGGTACCCTAGTGCATTCCAAAAAATGTGAATAAATGAGCTAAAGTCGATCATTTTTGGAATCATTCGATCAGAAGTAAATGATGTAAACATATTGTTGAAATCAAGGAGACCTACCATTGGGGCATGCAGGTTCCAAGGTACTAACTAGTTTCTAGGTCTAATTCCCAGATAATATGTTGAATTCAACAGGAATAGACTTGTTTAAGTAGGGCCATGATGTGCCCCCCCATCATCAACACGAAACTAAGATAGGAAGGTGATGTAATATAATGAATTAAATGAGAAAATATTGACATAATGATGAAGGTTGGTAATACTCCAAAGTGGTTTATTTGGGATAAAACTTCCCTTGAACATTGTGAGGCATGAAAAATGACTTGGTAGCATTGAATCGATTTGAGAGATATATCAAAACATAGTGTGATGATAATTGGGGCACCCTTTGGGTGGGATGAAGAAGTATAATGACTCATAGGATTGGTATGACTCAGAGACAATTAAATTACCCAATTGTAAGACAAGACGCAAACAAGTTCCATGTTCAAGGGAGACAATGAACAACTTTCATAATGCTTCCCAAAAACTGGCCCACTTCCCTCAATTTTTCCCCCACTATGAAAAAAAAGTACCTCTTTGTTTTTTAACGAGCTTGAGGAGGATAAAAGATGATCAATATAGCTCATCTTCAATGACTCCCTCGTCACATGTTTAGTGAACCTGAAGAATGAGGGGTTAGATCCCATAGGGGTCCTTCAATGTGAAGGTAGACTCAGAAACATTTTCATGTTTTGAGAGTCTGGAAATAACTTAAATAAGACTCCAAGGGTGTTATTTTTCATAATGTTAGTCCCCCTAGTCCGAAAAAGTACAAAACAATACAATGGAGAACCCTTCTAGCCAAGGTTGACTAGAGTATTCATTTTTCACAGCTATTCTTACAAAGCCAAAAAAGGGATAATCTACCACTCAAAAGATGATTCTTCATTGTTTAATGAGATTGAAGAAGGGCGAAGAATGCTCTCATAAACAAGGTCATCAGAAAGGAAAAAATATCGCCTTCTAAAATTCCTGCACAAGTAGGCCATTACTTGATGGAAGTAAGGTCAGAAATATCCATAAATTTCATCAAATAGTATTTACACTCGAAAAAATAAATTTTATGGGAGAAAAGAGGATATGTAAACATCATAAAAAAACTAGTTCCATTGGATTAAAGAGAAACTAGTCAAAATACCTAGTCAATTTTACCTTTTGGTTTTGCCTTGTTGAAATTTTCCCCTCTTTAGATAAAATCTTGGAGTGTTGACTGTGGGATATCTAGGAGACTATTTCTTGAATAGTCTAAAGAAGGTTGGTCCTCTCATCATTCTCTTTCATTTTGTTATCCTCTTATGTCATGTGGTGCAAGTTTAGGGTTGATTTGAGTTGATCTAGGGATCTCTTGGAGAGTGCCCTAGGATGTCATAGCTCCCCCAAGGAATTGATAGGAGCTATGAAGTAGGGTTCATCACCCTATCAATAAATAGGGGGGATAAACTATCACCCTATAACCCCACCTGGCGGGGCGATAGGCACAATTTTTTATAAAAAAGTTGAAAATAGATTATCAAGAAAGCACTGATATTGGATCAAATTTGGACTAATGATTCTCCTCGTGATGTACAAGAAGTTTTTGGAAAAAATGATTGAGTGTAAAGAGAGAGAGCATGAGGTCAAATAAATGGCTTATTTGCATAACCCAAACACCATAACAACACTAAGGGACTTTGATTTAATCAAGTACTTCAAGACTCAAAGCATGAGAAATCAAGTGCTTCTTTTGGACCATATGATAAGGATGTGGGATGCAAATGACCAACTCTTTCATGTGGGTTCTCATACTCTTGATATAGATATGGAGAAAATATAATTTTTAACGGGGCTCTCCAAGCATGGGGTGTTGAAGGAAAATCTCCCTGCGGATAGGTAGATCTCCTCAAAGAGCTAGACTCTTAATTCTAAGACAAAAAGTGCTTATCATGGTCACCGACTTCCTTTTAGATCTAGGTGTACTAGTGTGTGAGGAGGAAGGAGAAAAGAAGTACCTTTTACCGGTGTTTGTCCCTGCACACTCTGAATTGAGCTCCAATCTTTCGCTCCTCGATAAGCCCTATAGACAAACAAAGTACGACCACTTCCTACTCTATAAAGATTAGTCCGAAATAGGTCTATCTACTAAAGAGACAAATTCATGTGAGATTGAACACGAATTAGAAATAAATAGGCCAAGCAAACTATATTAATGAGGAAAAAGCATTGCTTACAGCCGTGGATGGATTGCAGTAGTTTCGTCAAGTCCTCCTTATCTACCCCTTGCTCAAAACATCCACAATCCGAATGATGATAGCTTCACTGATTGATCCCTATGAGATCATAGGTCTCTTGCCTCCAAAATATCTCTGTTCCAGCACCACTTATAAGATCATAAGTTTTGTGTGATTCTCCCTTTTTTAGTCCTCTTTCACCATTAGAAATATTGCTTATATAGCCTTGGAGAGGCTTTAACAAATTAAGATATCCTTGGGGAAGTTGAGGATTTACCTCCTTTAGTTGAGGATCTTCCCTAAGATCATGGATGGACTAGGGATTTGAATCCAACTGCCTTCCAAGAATGAAAGGATCCTTCCCCCATTCATCTTAACAACTTAACTACTTCCCAGAATAGGTAGTGCTCCCTCAAAAGGGCCATCAAATCATTGTAGCGCTCCCCAGTAGGCTTAAGGGGGGCACCAGCACTCCTAAAGACACTAGTGCTCCCCATAAGGGCCAAAGAATCTTTATAACGCTCCCAGACAGTTTAAGGGGGAGCGCCAACACTCCCAGAAGAGGTATAGGGGAGCGCTCTCCTTCAAAAGCTTAGTTTTTTTAGTGTTTTCAGATGGCAAAAGGTTCATGAGCATGTTGACTCATTTCTCCTCTTCCAAATCAAATGTTTGAGGTGTTTTAAGTGTCCTTCTCATGTCATTATAGGCACGACATAGGCATCATGGTAGTATGATTTCTTTAACACTTGCGACACTTGCGACACTTATAATGACGACACTTGCAACACTATTGAAGTGAGTAATTTCGATGTGTAATAGATTGCCCCCCAAAGTATGAAGTTAGAAGATAGGAACTGATAACTGAAATGCTTTGTAGAATTTCAAGAAAGGGTATAGATGCAGAGAACCTGACAAAAGCTACACACAAACATCCAACAAATATTATGACATGTTTCAAACCCAAGGCAGGCATACCTATGCTTGGGTGATCAAGACTTGCAAGATATGACCACCATAAAATACACTGTGGATCCATAATTGTATTGACAAAAGGGTATAGCCACTGAAAATACACTGTGGATATATACTCCCATGAAATTAACTGATCGCAGCCACGAGGAATACACAATGGATCTACGAGAGGATAAGACATAGCCAGGACCAATACAAAGTGGATCTATGTAACAATATATGTGTCATTGTTCAAGAGAAACTCCATCGCAACCTGGGCAAAGTACATATAAAAGTGATCACTCAACCCAGGGTCTTCTTACCGATCCCAATGTAGTATGAATCTAACCATGTGAATAGATGTCCTAATGTCGAACATGGCAGAAACCACTTGATTACCGGTCAATGATGTAAACCGTTAACAAGCATGAGGGAGATCACCATTAATGTTAATTATTCCCAAGGTACTCTAGTACATTCCAACGAATGTGAATGCATGAGATGAAGTCGAACATCCATGGAATCATTTGATCAGAGGTCAATGATGTAAACCCATTGTCGAATGTGAGGAGGCCTACCATTAAGGCATGCAGGTCCCAAAGTACTAACTGGTTTCTAAGTCTAGTTCCAGGATAATGTGTTGAAGTTGACAGGAATAGGCTCGTCGAAGGAGGGACTTAATGTATGCCCCATCAACGACACGAAACGGACATAGATATGTAATTGGTAGATCAAATGAACATGGACTAACACGGGTATTGAGACAAGATATTTGTGATGGCTGACTCTTGAGGCAGATACTTCCCTTGAACACTGAGGCACAACAGTAGAAACATGACATGGACCAAAACTTGATGATGTAGTGGATGTTGTGACTTACGTCAGGTGACCCAGAGGAGTGAAAGAAACTCAAAGGGTTGGCTCAATGCAGAGGTTCAACGGATTATAATGCGTGCAAAAGACAAAGGGCGACTCTAAAAATTACTTGGTAATGTTCTCAAAAAACTGCTTGGCTTGTTTCTTTCAATTTTTCCCCCATCCAGATAGACGAGTACCTCTTTTTAATTTAGCGAGCTCGAGGAGGGTAACACATGCTCGATATAACTCACCTTCGGTAAGTTCCTCTTCCTTTGTTTAACGAACTGGAAGAAGTAAGGGTTCGGTCCCGTACGGGCCTGTCGATGTTCGTTTTAGCGAGTCCAAAGAMAGAAAACTCGAAGGTTTTTCATGATTATAAATTCTGGAAAAACACTTAAAAGAGAACTCTCTCRGTTCCTTTTTCATAAATTAGTCTGACGAGACCAAAAAAGAGATAAACTATCGCTCAACAGACATTTTCTTCAAATACTTTAATGAGCGTGAAGAGAACAAGGTCGCTCGGTAATCTTTTCATGTTTAAAGAGTCTGAAAAGAACTTAAAGGTGACTCCAATGTTGTCCTTTTTCGTAATTTTAGTCTCACGAGGCTGAAAAAGAGATAAATTATCACTCGAAAGACACCCTTTCAAACCGTTTAACGAGTGGGAAAGGAAGCAAGATCACTCGGAAATCTTTTCATGTTTAGAGAGTCTAAAAAGATCTTAAAGGAGACTCCAGGGGGTTCCTTTTTTGTATATCCATACAGGTCCAAAAAAGAGATAAAAGTCTACCCGGATGCATTCTCAGGTATTTTACGAGCACGAGAAAGAACAAAGACTAAGCTCAATATGCCCCCAACATGAAATCTAGGGGCTTAACTCCAGAATGATCAGCAAAGGCTGGAGACATGCCCTCCAACCTTCGATTAATTCACCGAAGGATAAGGGTGGATGAAAAGAAGGTTCAAGAGAGGTGACTATTTCATTTTTTAACGAGCTTGACACAGGAAAAGAACTATGCTCAGGAACTCTGTTTCATTTTTTAATGAGCTTGCCACAGAGAAGAGAAACTATGCTCGTGGTTTCTTCTTGATCATGGCTTCCGAGAGGATAATGCTTTGGAAGGGTACCATGTCAATGGATAAAACGTGGTCATGGATTCCAAGAGATCTTCGTCGGATGGAAGAAAATCACTCTGGAAGGAACACATGTCGAGGGTCGTGATAGGAGGAAGGATATCAGGGTCCAATAATCCTACCAAAGAGATCACCATGTCAACTACCGGATCCAAATCATCAGAAGTTGAGGTCATGGGAGACAATGAAACATAATTGACATGCGGTGGGGGCGATACTGTCTGCATATAAGAACCACTTAGGGAGGTAACCCAGTCGGGGCCGATGAATGAAAGTTGATCAATAGTCACAATCCTTCCATCATGAGGGAAATATATCACACAGAAAAGGGTGGATACAATAGCTTTCATGGCATAGACTTAATCCCACCCAAGGAGTAAAGCGAAATCCAAGGGGTCTTAGACTACCATGACATCAATAAAGATAGTTTTCCCTCCCAAAGTTACAGGAAACTGAGGAAGGATCCCTAAAGGTTGACTAGTTCTTCTGTTAAAAGCTAACATATTCTGTGTAACCGGTGCAATCTGCGGACAACCCAAAGCGTACCAAGAAACATAAGACAAAATACTAACAGACGCACCTTCATCTATCAGCGTTTGAGGAACGCCCCAACCACGAACCTGTACTGTAATCTGGAAAGGAATGTGGGAGGGAAGATGAGGTCTAGTTAGCACACCCCAATCAAAAAGGATGGCTTCAGTACTTGGAGGGGGTTTCATAGGAGAAGGAGGAATGCCCCCGGACACGGTAGAGTCTGTATTAACGAGAAAAACATGGGCAGTATCAGGTTTACTCTCTAGAAGGAGAGTAGGATCGACCGATGATTGGATTGGATCAACCAATGGTGGACTTGGATAGACCACTTTGGCACTCTTCAGAGGAAGAGTGGGACTAATCGAGGAAGAGACTAGATCAATCACTTTGACATTCCTCAATGGAGGAATGGGATCGATCGATGGTGCAACTGGATCGAACACTTTGGCACTCTTCAGAGGAAGAGTGGGACTGACCGAGGAAGGGAATGGATTAGTCACTTTGACATTCCACAATGGAGGAATGGGATCGATCGATGGTGAAACCGAATCGACCACTTGAGTTTCATTCTCCAAAGGAAGAATGGGGTCGACGGGTGGAAACGGATCGACCGTTTTGGTGTCACTCTCTAACGGGAGAGCAAGATCGACCGAGGATGAAAATAGATCAACCACTTTGGTGTCATTCTTTTGATGAAGAGCAGGGTTGATCGATGATGAAATTGGATCATCTACTTGGGTTTGTTTTTCAATCGAGGAGGAAACTAGATTGACCACCTGATCAACCGGACTGACCGGGGATGGAACCAGATTGACCAGTCCATCAACCAATGATGGGTCAGAAGAAAGCTTACAATAACCTTTTGGAAGTTGAAGTTTTTCCAAAAGATAAGAAGCCTCATCCATGCGAGGACAAAGGTGAGAGTAATGATTACCTTTACATAACATGCAAGGGAACTTGACAGTTTTCTTCTTCTTACCAACCTGAACATCACTAGTTGACGGGGTATCATCAACATGACCAACAGAGGCCGATGACGTGAAGGACCACATTTCTAAGACCTGGGTAAGACTGGGGCAATCTCTCAGAAAGTGGTCACCCTTACAAAGGCTGCAAGGGAATTTGGGTTTTGGATTCTTCATTTTAATCTTGTTGACCTCATCAACACTCCCAGTACTATTAATAGTAATTGGTTTCTTAGCGCCAACACCTGATGTTTTTGGGGCCTTTATCTTTTTCGGGTTCTTCTTCTTCTCTTTCTGTTTCTTCTTCTTCTGATCAACCTGGCTACTTGCTTTAGAGCTTTAACTAGACGAAGAAGGAGAAATTGAAGGAGACTTGATGGACGAAGAAGGCATAAAGTTGACATGAGGTTGATGTGTGGGTGGTGTATTGATATCCAAAGTATTAGGTGCAACTGAAACATTGGGAGGATTGAGGATCACCGGAGTGGGGAACAACCAAACTGGTAATCCAATAGTGAGTCCTGAAAGACTCAGTGTGGCAACATATGGAGGACCAAAGTTTCCAAATGAAGGAAAGGTATAAGGTTCCCCAGAAGAAGGGGTTCCTCCATTAGTACTCTCAGGATTTAATGCCATTAACACTGACTCAACCTAAGGTTCACTAAGTAAAAAAAACAACACACGCTACGAATCTGAGAAGTAATCAATCAAACAAACCTTCCTACAATGAAACCACTAGTTGGTGATGAAATCCAACGTCGCGAGATCAAAATAGGAAGGGGCGGGGATAAAGCGGGTGGATCAATTACATTGGCAACCTGCTTAACAGACTTACGCCTTGGTGCAAGCTTCCATGCAGTAATAGTGGATTTACCCTCCAAGGAGCCCGAGTGAGTTTGACCAACGTCTATTCCAGGTAAAATGAGACTTCCCTTCACAGTCACCTTGTGTGAGACCCTAAAGATTGTGGCTACTAAGGTCACCAACTCGTAGTCAGCCCCTGGGTAGGTATAGTCGACAGTCCAGTCAGAACGTATGGGCAGGATAACAAGTCCGAAATCAACTTGAAAGGCTCCCACACATAATCGTAGGTATACCTTCCAGTGACCCCCCGTATACGATCTAACCACTACAAATAGTTGGGCCACAGAGGGATAATCTCCATAACTCAAACGAATGCAACCTCGTGCGTAACCCCTGTGTGAGAGGGGGATCCCAGCAAGCCAATACGACAATTGAATTTGACTCTCCCTACCGCAAAATACTAAGTTTGTTTGATAGCTTTGGAAAGTTATCCTTTCAACCTATTCCAAAGCCCTGCACCTTAAACTAATGTAGGTTTTCTAACAAAGATGTAAAAAGTCTAATAAATTTTAGTTAAGCATTGATTTTAATGGTTGTTGTTTACTCAGAGGGTGTATGAAAGTGAAACTGATGGAATGATGACTCAATTCCCAAAAATATGCATGAAATATGATAAGCAATC
>ML799742.1:411692-446085 GCA_009831015.1 Picea engelmannii | reverse complement strand
TACAACATTTTAAAAATGAAAACTAATATGCAAACTAATCATTAAGATGCACTTTTGTCATTTTCATGCGAACGATGATCAATTCAATGAAAAACTCGTCCTGCCAACTATCCTTTCAGATCAAGGAGATTCGGACAAGAAAACGCAGATTTCGCACAAACAACACACCCTTTTGCAATCAAACAAGAGAAAGAAAATCAAAGATGCAAAAGGAAGAAGAAATAAATTAGATTAGATGACCTCAAAGAACCAAATGAGAAGAGTTACAAACTTCTGATGTCCTTCACTAGAGTTCTCGCTCAGTCGGATAGGAGAGAAAAAACAACGGGTTGATTTCAAGCTCTCAACAGCAAAAACTCAAAAAATAAGGGAGAAGGGCATAAAATCTAAACAATAAGGTGTTTACTTCTCAAGAGGAATCATGTCAAAGGTCAAAGGAAGGATCATTGAATCTCAAAGTAGCTCAGCAAGTGAAAAAACAGGGTTTGGACCTCCAAAAATTGCAATTTTGGAAGAGATTTTGGGAAAAAAGGGATGGTGCTCTGGTATAAAGGCCACAAAAGTGTTATAAAGATCTTTCCAACAGATTAAGGGAGTGTTGACTCTCTTCTAACAAGGAAGGGGAGCGCCAGGCTCAAAAAACTCATAAAAATGTCCAAAAACCCAAAATTTTGATCAAATTCTGACAGGCAAGCTGAGTGTGATGGGGGTAAAGATTCAATCAGCAAGTGCAATCAGATATGAAGGGGTGAACAAGGTCTGAAAACAACCAAAGGGAAAGACAAGGTCTTATGAGGATAAATCAAAACCAAAAGTTTTGATTCGATTCTCCCCAATGGAGTTGTCAGTTTCTATTGAAGGAAAATCTCCCTGCGGATAGGTAGATCTCCTCAAAGAGATAGAATTTTAACTCTAAGACAGAAAGTGATTATCATGGCCACTGACTTCCTTTTAGATATAGGTGGACTAGTGTGTGAGGAGGAGGGAGAAAAGAAGTACCTTTTATCGGTGTTTGTCCTTGCACGCTCCGAATTGAGCTCCAATCTTTCGCTCCTCAATAAGCCCTGTAGACAAACAAAATACGACCACTTCCTACTCTATAAAGATTAGTCCGAAATAGGTCTATCTACTAAAGAGACAAATTCATGTGAGATTGAACATGAATTAGAAAGAAACAGGCCAAGCAAACTATATTAATGAGGACAAAACATTGCTTACAACTCTGGATGGATTGCAACAGTTTCGTCAAGTCCTCCTTGTCTACCCCTTGCTCAAAATATCCACAATCTGAATGATGATAGCTTCACCGATTGCTCCCTATGATATCATAGGTCTCTTGCCTCCAAAATATCTCTGTTCCAGCACCACTTATAAGATCATAAGTTTGGTGTGATTCTCCCTTTTTCAGTCCTCTTTCACCATTAGAAAGCTTGCTTATATAGCCTTGGAGAGGCTTTAACCACTTGAGATATCCTTGGGGAAGTTGAGGATTTGCCTCCTTGAGTTGAGGATCTGCCCTAATATCATGGTTGGACTAGGGATTCGAATCCAACTGCCTTCCAAGAATGAAAGGATCCTTCCCCCATTCATCTCAACAAATTAACTACTGCCTAGAATAGGTAGCGCTCCCTCAAAAGGGCCATCAGAGCGTTGTAGCACTCCCCAGTAGGCTTAAGGGGGGCACCAATACTCCTAAAGACACCAGCGCTCCCCAGAAGGGCCAAAGAATCTTTATAATGCTCCCAGATAGTGTAAGGGGGAGCGCCAACACTCCCAAAAGAGGTATAGGGGAGCGCTCTCCTTCAAAAGCTTAGTTTTTTGAGTGTTTTCAGATGGAAAAAGGTTCATGAGCCTACTAACTCATTTATCCTCTTCCAAATCAAATGTTTGAGGTGTTTTAAGTGTCCTTATCATGTCATTATAGGCATGACATAGGCATCATGGTAGTATGCTTTCTTTAACACTTGCGACACTTGTGAGCAAAATGTGACACTTGTGACACTTATAATGACGACACTTGCGACACTATCGAAGTGAGTAATTTCGATGTGTAACATGGGGCACCAATTATTTTCTCCAATCATCGGGTCATAGAAATTTTGACTAAGGAATATATCACACAATATTGTAAGGAAGGCACACGAAAAAGAAATGGGAAAATTCCAAAGACATTATCGATCATCCATTATGAATGATCATTTTCACTATTACAAATATAGTGGGCAACACATGGCCACATCTATCTTCAAAAGCATAGATAGAATACACCATTGAATGTCTTGATCCTAGAGTGTTCAACTGGTGTGGGGGTTTGTTATGAATTTGAAATATCAAATCACCAAGTACAAGAAAGGGAGGCAAAAACATTTTGGATATGGATCCATTATGGTATCATTCTGTTTAGAGAGAGTACCTTTAATGTTCCCACGGATAGATATTCTTGTGTGATATTCGTTTGAGCCACAAATGGAGAAATGGACCAGTCTTATGTCTCGGTTAGGGGGTGGTCCCCATATTTTATCATTTGATGTTGGATTCTTCACATGGTGGCGAGACCAAATCCCTATGATTGAGTAATTCCCATATGACGAGATGGATTTCAAAGGTGACACATATCTAGTGCTTCCTAAGGGATCACAGTGGGACATGGTAGGTATGTCTTTGAAGAATGTGACCTTGTAACATTTTTGTTTTATATTTTTTATATATATTATTTGTGTTGTTGTACAAAGGGACCTAAATGTATTTTTCTTTTTGTTTCATAGAATGAGGAGCAACATGACCGGTAGTTATGTCACTATTACACCAATGTGGAGAGTCACATCAAATGGAGGACGTCGGTGTTGGAGAGATTTGTGACGTGGAAAGGAACCTGAGGGGGATCACCAAGGGTGTCCCTACTATGCATATGCAAGAGATTCCTTACCATATCTAGAGGCACAGTGGGGGTTCCTGAGGGCATTAGTCTTTTCTTACGACAAGTGGCCCGAGTATTCATATGTTACCATGAGAAAAATGTGCCACAAGATGATGAGTAGAGTCTCATGTTCTTGTATTTTCCTATTTTATTGATGTGTATATGATGTATGGGAAATGTAGCCTATTTTTTTCCCCGATGTAATTTTTGGACTTATGATGTGGAAAAAATCTTGTTATTATATATATATATATTATTTCGGTTTCTTGTTCCTAAGTGTTTAATCGAATGATGGTTTTTGTTTTGGCACTTTATATGTTTTGTGATTTTATGTATTCTCTAGATGTTATTCTAACATGAAATTCACAAGTGAATTAGTCATCGTGTTAAAATCCCTTGGTATATGTTGATATCGAATGTAATTGAATGATATTTCAAGGAGGCAAGCTATTAGGTAGAGATGAAGCAATATAGGATCACAGATGGAATAAATGTGTTCCAGCTGAAAGACCATGAGTTGAGAGTTAAGACTAACAATCATGTGCAATATTCCAAAAGAGGAAGCCTCAATCAAAATTCCAATTATGGCATGATATTCTGTGACGTTATTTGTTGCAAGGCCAAGGAAAAATCCTCTCGAAATCACTAACTCATCAGTGGGGGAAAATACTACCCAAGTTGTAAAAGCAAGGTTCTGGGTACGTCGACTAGCACCATCATCAAATCCAATGTATACGAAAAATGGCGTTGACATCTGCGCATTCAATTAGAAAGTGGGATAAGCAGACATAGGTGAAATAAAACCTTACATGTAAAATAAAATTCACACGACAACCAAAAACACACCAAATCTATGGTACAGTAATGTACAAAGCACAATTGCAGGATTACCCTAAGCATAGTTCTTTTTTAGGTAGAGCCCATTCTGAGGCTCTTTCAATGGGGTTCCATCATAATCAATGACCTCATAAGCACCCTTTTGTAGTGCTCTTTTTAAAATGTAAGGATTGTGCCACATAGATTCAACTTACTAGCCCCCAAATTATCGTGGTCTTGGTCATAGACTAAAACTAGGTCACCGTTATCAAAGGCATGAGGTCGGACGAATTTGTCATATTTCATATTGATTCTCTTTTTATGTGTCTCATTGGTGAGAGATGCATCACGACGAGTCTCATCAAGTTTTTTCAAGTACAAGAACTATTATTCCTCGATAGAGGTGTTTGGTAGGAGTTCAATAGCTAGTTTCAGTGATGGAATTTCACATTCAATAGGTAGGACTACCTCTAGGACATAAACCAATTAAAATGGTGTAAACCCCGTGGAAGATTTTGCAGAATGCCTATAAGCCTAGAATGCTGAGAAAATTTTCAAGTGCCATTTTGATTTATATGCCCCCCCCATCCACTAGATAATGGTTTTCAAGACCTTATTAATGGCCTCTAATTGTCCATTTGCTTGGAGGTTGTTGTAACAAATATTGAAATTTTGGCTTTCGGTCACTTAGGAGAATGGATGGAAGCATTGGCAGTGGAACGACTGCATACACGGAGCATTAAACCACATGGAGAAAAATCTCACGAGTCTGGGTTTTTTCTATCAGGGATTTTTCCGACACATATATCCTAATAACTATAGCCCCGATCCCCGAATTCACTAAAGTATTAAAGGATAAGCCGGGTTAATTAAAGAATAAGAAAGATTAATGTTGACAAGTCTCATCGGGATTTCGTGGCTTGAGCTGCCTTTTTTCTTTAAGTTTCAATTTTGTGATTTTCGAAACCCCAAAATCATGTGTTTAATCATGCTTAATCACAAATCTAAGAGTGTTTTAACTTTTGATCAATCCCATTGCAGTTTCGCGATTCGGGATTTTTCGCGTCAAGTGTTATCGAAGTCCCGACACTTAAATCCATGAAAGGTTAAATATTAATTGTTAATCGTGATTAATTAAGAGATCAAGACAAATTATTATTGCCTAATTAATCCCATCACAATTTCGCGATTTGGGATTATTTTCATGTCATAACTCTTGAAGACATGATACCCAAAACCCCGAAAACCCAAAATCGAGACTCCAGTCAGATGCAAAAAATGGCCTTGAGAAAAAACCACTTTTCTCAGCGTTGGGGAAGCCATTTTTCACGTTCGAATAGTCAATCGACATCTACATATCCTAATATTTCTTTTTTTGTCTTCATAATTTAATTTGGAGCATGGAAAGGCAGTCAAAAGTCCCCCGCAAGATGAGGTTCGTTTTCAGAAATGTGATGTTTTTTACTGTGTTGAGCCATCATTTTAAAATGATGATTCTGAGCGACTGGATGGTCATTTTGAGAAATGGTCGGAGGTTTTTGTGACTAACACATCTAATATCAAAATCCTCTCTCATTTTTCCTACAGGTGTCACATATTGGGAGAATCGAATCCATCTCCGATCCCTAATTTTCGGATCTCATATTTTCCTGTTTTGACACATGTTTGTAAAATGAAAATATGAGGCAAATGAAAAAAAAACTAAGAGATGTTTTAGATCAGAATAAACAGATGCACAAAATTCTCTTTAATTTTATAAACATATGTCGCTATTCGAGAGATACAGATTCGTAACCGCAGCCCTAGTTTTCGACAGTTTGGCCCATTTTCTATGGCAGAAAGTTTCAAGAATTGGTTGTAACTATTGTTATCTTTTAGATTAGAGAGGATTTTGACCTCAATACATATATGAGGAATATTTGTAAAAGAGTGGGGAAAGAGACACAGAAGTAGTACTCATAGGCTGTAGCTTTCATTTTCAGTTTAATATAAGATTGCAAAAGCATGTTTTATCCATCTCAGAGATTCTTGTGATGTTGCTTGCAGAGTTTGTCCATTTTTTTAGTTTCAATATCACTCCATCTATATTTTCTTCTCGATTTGTAACTATTTTGTAAGAGAATTCATCCTCTGTTAGATGCTCTGTTGTAGAATTCTTATAGGTTGTTTCTTGTAGAGGTCAAGGTTCAGAATTCGTCCTTTGCTAGATGCTCTGTCCCAACCATCTCTTTCCACTGATTTGTGCTTGGAATTCACTCATCACTAAGTTCTCTTTATTTATTGATATGTTTTCTCTTTATTTTGTTTCCATACTTTTATAAATCCTCCTCTTTGTAATCAGCTTCTATCTCACCTCTGCTCCATGGATTTCCATTTCTGAAACACTCTTGCTATTTGCTTAATCATTTGACTCCATGCCCAATGGACTACCTCTCGATCCAACCCATCAACCCTAAAAACCTCAAAACTTTAGGTTACCCACAGATCTTCTCGTTGTTAAGCTTATTGGATATCCTATCATGACATATATTTGAGAGATCCCTCTCGGGTTGGAAGGGGCAGTTTCCAATCAAAAGTGGTTCGAGGTTATCTCGGAATTTACATGCATGCAACCCAATTCAAGTCCAAGTGACAAAATTTATTTCATTTAAAATGTGCTAAGGCTTGGCTCTATTACATCCTAGAACCAACTCTTGCGACAACAGAGGTAATATGGGGATGAGTTCTCAGAAAACCCAATTTGGCGCTTAACAGATCCATCATATGGTTTCTAAAATGTGAACCATGATCAATAAAAATGTCTTGCAAGACTCTGAATCTAGTGATAATGTGGTTGAATACGAATAAGGAAACATTTTTTTCTTTGGGAAAAAAATCCCCTAGTGAGAGTCTAAAGGCTAGGCAGAGAAATGACTCCTTAAAGGATAGAAACTAACCTAGTTGTACCCAATCTCTCAAACCCTAGTGGTTTCTTTTTAGACAAGTGTTGGGCTCTAAAGATGTCCTAAAATATAACCTCTATGCATCATCCAAAGGTAGGTGTTGGCACAAGTGTTTTACTTGTCACCTACGTAGGTTCTTACCTTTCATTTTCAATACCTGTCCTCCAGAGATGCAACCCCTACAAAGGGATAACAATTGTAACAAAAGGAACGACAATTGTTCAGTTCAAATGAACAACACTACTTACAAAAGGAACAACAATCATGACAAGGGAACGACAATCGTTATATTGGGCTGAATTAATGTTGTATTAATTGAGTTGTAGTACTTTTCCCAACTATTTAATTTTTCAACATGGGGTTCGTAAACTGATGAAGCACACGCAAAGTATATGCAAGATTGAAGTGAGACTAATCTAATCTAATGTTTAAGCTACAACTGAAATTTAATCATTAATCTAACACACGACTTAAATTGAATCATTAATCTAATGCAGGAAATTGAAACACATGACTTGGAATTGAATTAATCTAGTTGCGTAAATGAAATTAATCTAGGAATGGGAAATTGCATAAATGAAACTAATCTAGGAATGGAGAACTACATGAAGGAAAAGTAGATACAACATGTGAAGAATTGAATGACACAACAACATATGTGAGCTCACACAAATGAAGCAATCTTACATTACAATAATCAAATCAATATTCATAACAAAATAATGAAAGCATGGAAACCAAAACCATGAATCAAAGCTAAGAATCCCTTTCTCTTTCAAATCCTAAGGACTACTACTAAATGACTACAAAATAACTCTAATTAATTGAATTCTCTAATTCAATCCTCATGAAGAGAGAAAACTCTCTTTTATACATGAGATCCTTGAAGATAAGATAACCATATCATAATTATAGATCCACTATTCTCTCAACTTATTTCCCATTATTACAAAATATAATCCCTTCAAATCCTCACACATATCTCTCATATATCTTGGATAAGATATCCCAACCAAATCTCCATGATCTTCTCCTTGGAATGGGCTTGAATTATCTCCTCAAACATTGAAATGGTGGAGGAAGTATTCGAGAAGTCCTTTTGAATCAATCATTCTCATATTCCTACACATTCCAAAGATCACACATTTTTGAGATATATATGAAAACATGTCAATTTTCTAACATTTAATCACAAATTCTCTTTTAATACTAAAATGAATAAAGTGGAGAACAATAAGGTGAAACCCAAGTATATTTATGGAAATGATATCATGAAAGTTAATGGGGCGATGAAATGTGAAGAATGATGAAGGGAAAGGTGGATGAAAATAGGAAATTTTTGAGCCCCAACATAACCCCCAATTTAACTTGTTGCATGTCCTCATGCAACCATGTATGGATCTTCTCAAGAAATTTTTGGCATCTGAATGTTGGCTTTGAGTGATGATAATGAATGTTTCCATGATGGGATTTACATGAGTAACAGTTGAAATTTTTCTTATGGTTGGTTCTTGTGTGACAACCATGCATATAAAAAATGTTGGTTCTTGTGTTATCAACATTCATTTCGTTATTTGTTCTCTTGTTGTTATGATAATAATTTTCCCATATTCTTACTGGAAAATATATGCTATCAATGTGCATAAGGAAACATCACTAAGTATAAGAAAGCCCTTTTTTTTTGTATATGTGTAAATCATGCCAATATGTATAACAATTCTTATGAAGCAAAGTGAAACAGAGTATCGTTGGAAAAGAAATGTTCATAATGGTAAATGAGACGAAAAATGGAATTATGGTAGTGGAAAAGTGGAGTGATGATGGTGTATAAAGTCCCCTACCCCCCAACTTAACTGGTTGCATGTCCTCATGAAACGTGGCATAAGTCATAGAAGTGAAAAGGAAATGGAATTGGGTAAGGGAATTTTCCAAATTATTCATTGTTAGCAGTTGAGGAATTACATGATTAAAGTTTAGAAAATAACATACCTCCACTTGCCCAAAATGTGGATGAACTATGAAATAGGAATATGGTTTATGTGGCTACTAGAGAATGGAAGATGTCACTGTTGCAGGATCATGTGAAAAGTGGTTGTTGTTGTAGCTGGGACTGTTGTCTGCTGGATTAGAGAAGGTGAAGTGGAGGAATCATAACTGCTGCTGAATGAATCATGGAAAAGAGGAATACGGAAGTGGAATTGTAGTACTCTCAAATAGCGAAAGTCATGCTTCTATAACTGTTGAGGAAGTCAGGAAAAAGTGTATAGTCTTCACCTGTTACAACCCGATTGTACAATTATAATCATGTGAATGGATGTGTCGATGTCGAGCATGAAGAGAATTCATTGTATTACTGACCATTGATGAATGTCATTAACCAATGTGAGGCAACTCGTCATTGATGTCAATGAGTGCCAAGGTACCCGAGTACATCTTGAGAAGTAAGAATGAATGAGTTGATGTTGAGCCACTTGCAAGATCTGACGATCAAGGGACATTGATGTATTCCCAAGATTGTCAGCAAGAGAACTTGCCATTAAGGCATGCAAGCCTCCAGGTACTCAAAATGGACTCTAGTCTATATCCCAGATAAGGTGTTGAGGTCGATGGGGAAAGACTTGGTGAAAGGTGGGCCTTAAGGAATCCTACATTTTTCAATGCAAGTTCTAATAAAAAAAGAGTGGTAGGATTATAAATGAAAATATATTAGTAGTAACAGTGTGTATGGCAAGGAAATGTAGTCATGGAAAGGGAGCTAGATAGTTTTATTGACAAGGAAAACTGAATTGAAAAAGATAAAGAGATGTATGTGACTCAGAAAGATAGGCGTGTTTGAAGTCATGAAGGATAATTCAATGGAATATGGGCTTCAACACAGGGATGACCAATCTTCTTTGAAGGAGAAATGGGGGAAGACATTCATAACACAAATGGGTTTATGAAAAGGTTTTTGTGTAACAAAAAACGCCATGGTGTTTATGATGAGTAACAACTCCTTCAAGCAGTCAAGAAAGCATGTCTTTTGTTCAAAAGTTTTTGTGATTTTTGAAAATCACTTCAGCAGCAAGATGCGATCAGCCACGCTCCTGAAAAACACTTAGTACAAATCCTACATGAAAACTTGTGAAATGTTCAAAAATATAACATGCAGAAATAAGGACAAATGCGACAAAGTAAATAAAATGCGGTTTATACCTCTTGTCGTGGTCATTGCGTGCACGTTTTTTTCATCGTTGATTGCTTTCTTAGCGTAAAATCTCAAAAACATGTGTTCATATTGTTGTCAGGAATTTAAAAAAAAATGTCCATTTTTTTTTTAATAATAATTTTTTTTTTTAATTATTATTATTATTTTGATTATTATGTTTTACCTAAGATTTTTTTAGCGTAAAATCTCAAAAACATGTGTTCATATTGTTGTCAGGAATTTAAAAAAAATGTCCATTTTTTTTTTTAATAATAATTTTTTTTTAATTATTATTATTATTTTGATTATTATGTTTTACCTAAGATTTTTATTATATATATATATATATATTTGTTGTTGTTTTATATATTTTCATAACAAAACAAAAGAAAAAATGAAATTGTTTTAAAACAAGATTTTTATAATGGTTAACAACATTCATCAATAGATTGATCCTCGCCAGAAAAGAAGTAATGCCCTATCTAGCTACCCATGTAGCATATCAAGTCAACCAATTGCCAAAATGGCCATGCAAAAAAAAAAAAGTGTCATGTATAAAAGCAAATGTGGAGGTAGAGATCCAACAAATGCAAACAATCATAGATCAACAATCCCAATTCAAAAGGTGCTCGAGAAATAACTAAGGAAGGGGGACCGAAATGAATTACCATGGTTTGGGTGCATTCAACGTGGTAGACAGTCATTAAGTTCAGGCCTTCCAAGGTGGTTTTCTAAAACCATTTTAACACCCCCATGAAATAAACCATGGACTGACAAGTGGCATAAATGGAAAACATTATGGTTTTTGTTATATACCTACGTTAATATGAAAGAAACCCTGCTTCTTGACCGTCACCGAATGAACGCACAGTGCCAGGGAGAAATAATTCTTGTTGGAGCACGCCTATTTACCATTCCGCCCCTCTGGAGAGAACAGTGTGTGTAAAAACATATCCAACCTTCGCTATGTGAGAGGTCCTACGAAGGAATATCCGAGGCTCCGAAGATGCTCCATAAACGCTCCCATCAAGATCCTGTAGTGAGACAAGATACAATATTGTTGACACTGAACATTCCCCTCCAAACTGGTGATGGGCACTCAATACCTGCAACTGTACAGTTTTCCTGAACTTAACTTTTATTAGAATACGATACTTGTCAAAATCCATATCATTCTCATCAAGTGTTACTTCTCTAGCAACAACCATCTCTTGAAAGTTGTGGCTAAAAGTTTCATTGATTATGGTGACAAGACTCCTCAATGTTGGAAGCCAAGTTTCCTTAAGACTATTTATTTCTGCCAAATTCCTATTGATCATTGCTCTGTCTTCTTCTACTTTCAACTCCAGGTTGTGGATCTGTTCACATCGACGCTTATACTCTTCAAGCACATTGTGATTAAGAAAAAGAACATCATTTGTCTGTGCAGTATAATCTTGGATGGCACCTTCAAGTTCTTCAATTGTATCAGGCATCTCAAGAAAATCATGTTGTAATTCAATATTGAGCTTGGCAATAGATTCTGCAGTGTCCTTGAAAATTTGAAGCTTCCTTCTGCAATGCTCCACGTCATCTTTACAAAAGTCAAATTCTTGTTGAGCTACGATACCATGTCTTTCAGGTTCTTTGAGCTCCCTTTCCATATCTCGTATCTTCATATCAAGCTCAATAGTTATAAGTTGTTGTTTTGCAAAGCGTCGCTTGAGAGAGAAAACTTCAATCAATAAATCCTTCATTTCAATTGCCTTTCTGAAGCGCTGCAAATTTAGTTGGACCATTAGATTAGTAAGCTTAGATATAGGTGTTTCCATGTCTTCTTCTTTCTCCATTGACTCAAGCTTCCTCCTACGTTGATCTATCTGATTAGCCATCTCTTTTTTATTTCTTCGCTCTAATCTCACAGTATTGACAATTTCCTCTCGCTTCCTGTGTAGCTTTGTCGCTTCATCCTCCAAATGCCTTTGTTCACTTGATATTCTCTTAAGTTCCTCATCAAGTTTTGCAATATGCTCTTCAGCCTCACTCCTCCTGTGATTTAGTTCATTGACTTCCCTCACATCCACATTAGAAGCAAAAAGTTGTGACCCCTATAATGGATTTACACTTGTTGACACATGAAATCCATACCGAGAAATAGATCAACGGTAATGATTTTCAGGAGTCCATAGATCCATCACTCCTAAATTTTTTTCCTCATCTTCTCTATGATTCATCACCTCTGAGCCAATGAACAAATGGTCTAGTGAAAACTAACTAATCAGCACTTCCTTCACAGCATATGGTGCTTCAAATACTTCATCAAGCCTTGATGCAATCCCCAGACTTCGCATCTCATATGATACTGGTGTAGGTTCTCTTCGCATTTCTCTATTTCCGGTATAATTTAGAATAGGAATATCAAATTGTTTCATGTTTTTAACAAGCAAGTCTTGATCAAACGAATCTTGAGTGACAAATGAATTCCAAATATAATTTGGGACATGGCCTTCCAATTAAGTCGCATGACCTTCGTTAGAAATATTGACCTCAACAAGAACTGAACCATAAACTTTATTCTTGAAATTACTACTATTTCTTTTAACCCATTCAACAAATTCAAATATGTTTCGAGCCCCAGAATCTATCAATGCCTACAAAAGTCGAATATTTGTATTATTTTGTCTGGCGTAGCTAGAAAACTAAACATGGAAAACTCATAACCCATTCCAATCGCAATCCCTACATTTCGTTAGAAATACACTCAAAATTTACTATTGGGATATCGTTTTCGATTTTTGGGGAGTGCAACAACCTGATTTTAGATATATCGTGAAGGCTAATAGTCTAGAGATAATACCGCAAAAAAATCTTCATTGATTGCAAACAACAAAACTGCCAGATAAATGCCAGTTAAAGTCATTCATATCACACAACCAATTGTACAGATGTGTTGGCCTGGAACTATAGATGCGGGTTGCTTCAGATATAAATGGGATTTGCAACCTCCGGCCGACAAAAAATCTTTGTATTTGGTTGGATGTATCGAAAAATGAATAATCGAATGATCTTCTACTGATTTCTTGCTTTTCTAAAACAATAAAATTTAATGTGATCCACTTGGCAGAGATGATATGATTCCACAAAGATCTCATGAGGAGAAATGAGGCAGCAAAGGAGTTTCCCCCAACTATTGGTACAACGTCAAAAGGAACATCGTATGTGAACAACCTTTATTATTTGGGAGGCCAGTATTCCACCATTTGTACACTAGTAACACCTCTACGCAAGCCAATGAAGACAATAAACGTTCTCGCAAGTCCCAGATCAGTAATTGGACTCAATGGAGTTGTATTCACCCTCTTGGACACTGCAGTAGTTGGCATATGAAACACATATTTTGGATTGTGATCCCCCATGTAGCTTTTACATGCTGAGAAACATCTTCTTTCCGCCACATTAGATAAGCAATGATGAAGTTGAGCAGAATATACATGGAGAATTTTGCAACCACAATGTCAAATCATTTATGCAAGCAATATATGCATAGATAAATTCCTTTCTGAGTTATGAAGAAAATGCCTATATTTTATTTGTTGGAGGATGTGGTAGCCATGGCTTTACGTGTTAAACCATTAATTTTTTTTATTTTTTTATTTTTTTATATATATTTTTTTTCTGTACTTATTGTTTTATTGCTTTGATTTGCAGATGGAGGATGCACAAATTTTCATTTATTTCTTCTATTATGTTTTTAAAATAAAATAAAAACTATTTTACAAGCTTATTAAAAATCTATGAGCAAATGGAAATAGTTTGTAGACGGAAAAATGGATTAGGCAATTTTTTGTTTCGTCAAATAATTGATATTCCTTAAATCAATCAATCCATCATCCTACTTTATGATCCTTGCAATCGCACGAAGCACGGAGAAGAGCATACATATTCTAGAAAAAAATAAAAAAATTGAAAATAAAACCCTACCTACACTACGCTAATTAGAAATGAGAAATTAGTTACATATAATCAAACAACCAATGTAGCCATGCACACAACAATAATAAAAATATGTTATCTTTTAATTTCGCAATTGACAGTCGGGAATATGTATGGGCGTGCAAAATTAGCTATTGAAGTTCTAAATTAACAAAATAAGGAGGAAAACTAAGTGAAAATAACCTAGTACTCTCTTGAAACCAGCGTTCGATCAGGCTTTCGTAGGCGTAATTTGTCTTACTTAGATCATGCGGTATCTCCTCGCTGTCCTCCTCAACCTCTTGTGCGCCTAATGGTTATTTATTAAATATGCAAGGTTCTTCGTATGTTGATTCTTCGTTCGGCTCAGGGGGAGTGAATAAGCTTTTGGCTGTTGTCAAGATCTCGTCCTCCAGAGAAGAGGAGACCCTGACTTTTGCTAGTATCTAAGTAAGTTGTTCCAAGATTAAATTCATTGTTAAATCATGTTAAAAAAAGGATTCTTACAGCACCCAAATCAAAATGAAAAACTTAAAAAAACACTTTTGATAAAACATAAAAAAAATTACTCTTCACAGTTGTGGAAATTAAAATGTTCTTGATAGTTGGTAGGGACAGCGAGGAATCTACATTGAAGCAATTCTATGACCCTTAGAACCAACACATGTAGATCACACTTGTAAAAATTTTAAATAAACTTGCGGAAATTGAAACTAATTTTACCTAGTTGGTAGGGAGAACATGAGGAGACTCCTCTCACGAGATTCTATGTCCCCTTTCCAACATGTCTAGATCACACTTGCAGAAATTAAACACTCTTGCATGAATTGAAATTTGCATAAATTGAAATTACTTCTACCTAGTTGGTAGGGAGAACATGAGGAGTCTCTTCTCACGAGCTTCTATGTCCCCTTACCAACACATCTAGATCACACTTGCAGAAATTAAACACTCTTGCATAAATTGAAATTTGCAGAAATTGAAATTACTTCTACCTAGTTGGTAGGGATAACATGAGGAGTCTCCTCTCGTGAGCTTCTATGACCCCTTACAAACACATCTAGATCACACTTTCATGAATTGAAATGGAATAGAAACTAATACCTCAATCCATCGTGTTTCCCCGACAACGGCGCTAAAATGCTGGGCTCTAAAGATGTCCTAAAATATAACCTCTATGCATCATCCAAAGGTAGGCATTGGCACAAGCGTTTTACTTGTCGCCTACATAGGTTCTTACCTGCCATGTGGCTCCATCTCGTTCGTACCATTTCTAAGTACCTATCTCCCACAAAGAAGGTCCACCCGTCAAGTAATCCCACAACTGGACTTAATCCTCGTCTAACACATAGGCTAGTAGGGAATTCGGTGTTCAGCGCTCCAGTGTTGAACGTCCCTTTTTCTCTTCTTCCCCCATGCCTTCCGGATTCCCACATTCCCGAACTCCTGAGGTGCTACCATGTAGCTCCGACCTTTGGGACCTTTTAACTTATCCACGACACTACAACCCAAACCTTCAGAGTCCTGAAGTTCCAGACTCCTTAAGGATCCACTCTCGCATGTGGTGACGTATTAAATATGAGGGAGAATACAGGTGAGTCCCTCATGCTCCTCTCACCAGATAGACCAAGCAGTGAGTTCCAAGTGTGATATGTAGATGCGGCAGTGATGACATGTGGCCCGTTTAGAGCGTGACACATGTCATGTGTTAATGGATCTATAGGGTATGTGAAATGCACAAATCTAGGTGACACATGGCATGTAAAACATGGGTCCACATCATCTTGGGTGACATCAGCATGCCATGTCACCCCAGGCTGATTGCCTTCCAATCCCTTCAATCTCGCGGTCAAGGTGTGTCCACGTAGACCCCAGAATATACAATCTTCGTCGCTTCACAACTTTCGCATTCAGGGGTTTCATGGTGTAATCCTCTCCTTACTCCCAGAGTAGTTCAAAGTCAAATTGACCATAGAGTAAATCCAACGATCAGAGAGGGACTCGAAGTCCCTTCATATCGATAGTTATCATTTCATCATGGGTTCGGCGTTTGGATATTTTGTGTTGTAGTTTTCAATTTTCTCCCAGAATTATAAGTCTCCGGACTACTGGATCTAGCGACACTCGTCCCCTATCTATCAATGACCAAGATTTACTTTGTTGTTCATGAATTCACGAGCCTTCACACTTTAATGACTCTCCTCCAACTTCTTCTGAATAGACTCGATCCTTGGACACATGTCCTAGTGGATGGACGGTTAAGAGGGGTTCTCAACAAAGTCCCTGGATCAACGGATGAGGAGGATCTGAGGATCAACAATCCACGTTACTTCATAAATTCGGCATTTAGAATTTTTGTAGATGCAACACCTTTGTTCTCCCAAAGCGGTCAATGTAGGACTGACCTCAATGTAGATCTAATGGTCAAGGAAATTCCCGAGTGTCCTTAGATATATAGCCTGTGTCACTTCATGATCGGTAAGTGGATCAGGGTTTAACGTTGGGATGAGTCCCACGGTAACGGGTAAATGACCGCTAGTTTTCGGTCCACCATCAAGCCACAGACTCGATAGGTCATCTTCAGCATAATTTGGTCTTTGCAATACTTATTTCATTGGGGCTCCAGACTCTTGGAGTTCCAAACACTTAGTTCCCTCTGAACTTAACCCAGGGTTCCTAGGCTTTGGTTATATGGAGATTTTTCAAGCCCCATAGGCTATAGTCATACCTCGTGGCCAAGATTTGGTTAAGTTCACAACACCCCAAAGCTCTAAACTCCCAGTGTTCTGAATTTAGAAAGGATTAGCTCCTTTCGGCTAGTGCAGGGTTCCCAGACCTTAGTCATATGGACCCTCTAATGAGTCTCGAGTTGTAAGCTCAAATCTTAGCCAAGATTTGGTTAAGGCCATGGGCATGAGCTTGTGATCTCTTAGGCTACTGGTTTGAAGGATTAGGCTACTGGTTTGAAGGAAGTGCCCTCCACTCATATAAATTTGGTTCTAACACAAGGAAAGGCAGTTTCGAAGGATCAACAGAACTGTAGCAGTCTCGTAGAGTCTACCCCAAATATAGTACTGTGAAGTTGATCCCTGGGAAGAATACCTTGAGGATTTTCCAACGAGCCTAGAGGCCACACTGGTCATATTATAACCATTTGAAGGCAACAATTTACATAATAACATTAAGCATTTTCATTATGAACCAAACACTACAATTCTTAGTCACAAACACAGACATTCGATCATGCATTTCAATTCAAGTGCATAGGGTAAACAAAGTACTTATCCATTATAGGTTGTAGCCAACCAACTGACTGTGGATGTTCGCCTTTCCACCCAACCATATTCTTAGAGGCATTCATTCTTAGCACTCTAGCCACCACCATGCCAAGCCATGATATCACTAGGGAACTTTTGTATTTTCTCAGGGATTATTTCTCTATCATAGTCTCTGCGAGGTTTATCAGATGCCTCCTCAGCATCAAGCTCGAAGTCTCCTACTCATTTTGTGTTCTCTTGTAAGTTCTCTGAGATATATTCTCTTCCTGTGTATTCCTCTTGTTTTCCTTTGCATGTATTCTTCCATGCCTTTCTCCTCCTCGGGGCAGTTCTGAACTTGTCATGTTCCTTCTGTCAGAAGGAAACTCATGTTAGTCCTGGCCTACAAGAAAATTGCCCTCTGTGGTACTTCGAGCTGATAGTTTTCTGTCTCCCCATCCATACACTCCATGCTTTCATTCATTGGTGTGGTTGATGGTTCAACCACCCATCCTTTTCTTATTAATTGATTTCTCCTTGGGATCGAGATGAGGCTTATTATTCCAGCAAGGAGAAACTTGGGTCATTTGACATAATGAATTGTTTCTATAGTTTTCTCATCCTTTCCTCCAGTGATATTAGGGCCAGTACTTCAAGGATTCACCCCCACAGTCAATCGTTGGAAATCTAAACAAAAATACATTTACACCGTTCACATGCCATAGCATGGTAATCCTAATTAATGATTAATTACAAGATGGGGGAAAAAGGGGTATTACAATCCCCTCCCCCTTAAAAGGAACATTGTCCTTAGTGTTATTTCTCTGTAACACCTGTCATGCCTTTCTCATTCAGCTGCTTCAGAAATATTGACCCTCTTTCTTGGTCAAGTCCTTTTCATACTCTTGGCCTTATTCACCTGTCTTCACTAATTATTGGACAACAATTTCATTAATCACAATTTCATGTGAAAGCATATTACTGTTGTTCAAAATTCAAGAGGAAAATTTTCATAATGTAGAATGATACTTATATGTGTAGTTCGTGGATTTGTATCAACATGGTTGTCTTGTTTTATTGGCTCATTGTTTTTCCTGGACATACTTATTGTGTGCATGATCCCAATCAATATTTTATAAGAATTATCAAAGTCTCATCTTCCTTGCGATCACTCACCCTCCAGGCCCAGGATCAGGCATCCCATTCTCTGCTATACAATTCCTCAGGTGATCCATCTTTCCTTGCCAAGGATTTCTCACACAAGAATAATTCTAGAGACTTCATTGAGCCTTACAGTCAAGGATTCCCTCAGACGTTCTTTGCTTAGGTGTCCCTCCGGCTTATGTTACCAAAACACAACATATTCTAGGTGATCATGGCTTACCACAGGATTCTCAGGTCCCAATTAGTAGGCTTTTTCATGCTTTCCAAATTGACATCCTTCACCTGTCCTCCAGAGAAAGATCATTTTTCATCTCACCTGTATCACATGTATACAAAATTTATGAGATATTATCATCAATTTCAAATTCAAAATTTTCCTCCAAATCTGTCGTCCACAAATTTTCCAAATTCCACATTTTGTTTTTCAAATCTATTCCACACAAGAAATAGATTCACAAGTATGGTATTTTTCTTCCCATATCAGTCTGGCTTAGCATGCAATTGGTACTCCTTATGTCTTACAACATTGACATATCCAAGACTCTTTTCTTCCTACAACTTCGACATTCTTCAGCCAAACAAATTGTCAACTCACATGCACACTATATTTTCAAAATTATGCATACTCATAGTCCAAGTTATTTTCATCTATTCAAGGATACACAGAAAAAGGAAATATCATTATTTACGTATGTATTCTTTCAACATACTAAATTTTCCAAATGCAATTCAAATATCAAATTTATTTAATCAATGTGCCAATATTCATGGCCACATTCACACCCAATGCACCCTTGCATTGATTTCAAGTGTGCCACACTTTATGACAAGAACTTTTCCATGGTTTGTTGGAGACTAACCAACCTCCTCCCCATAAGGCTTATCCATTCTTGTTCATTATTGCAGTAGGATTGTACTTCCTACTTCAGGCTAATCATGATCCCAAATCAACACATATGAAACTATAAGCTTCTCTTGAATGCACCCAGGCATTCTTCCTTCATTAGTAACCATGGTGCCAACACTCATGGCCACCCAAATTTTATTTTCTTTAACACCTATACAATGTAAGTAAAATATTGGAAGGTCCTCCTTCCTCAATGGAAAATCCATTGTCTACCCTTTATGCAAACATGCATTTCCTCGAAGCAATTCCATGCAATGTGCTAACTATGAGCACCTTTATTCCCAATCTCCCTAGATTGGTCATTGTACCCATGGTAATATTTACTCATGCATTTTCTTGCAAGGATTATAACTCATCTTTGGCTGGCATAGAATTCCTCTCTTTATTATTTAGATTCTTCTTCCCTGAATCTTACCCTGCTTGGATAGCAATGGCATACATCAACCACTCAAAATTATTTTCATATCATTAAGATAATGAAATATTTTCAAAAGGGATTCTTACCAAATCCCTTCATAATGCATGCCACATAGGTATGAACATTCTTATACCTGCTCTGGCTTCTATGACTCTCTCTGATATTACCTCATCAATGGTGCTTTGTGGGGACTTTTAAAGTCCCTCCAACAATATTTTAACAACAAACTTCTCATATTTATCCTTTGCTTGAGGGTGTCCATCATTGGAAACTGTCTTTCTCAACAGCTCCAATTCCTTTCTACATATGTCATCCATCGTAAATATATTATTTGTTAGGTAGAAATAAAAATGCATATATCATAGCATTTTAGTCAATAAAACATTTTCATATATTTTCTAGCATATATTTATGCACTTCATTACATTATCCTTAATGTTTTCCTAAGTGCAACACAAACAATTCTCAATTGTTTATACAGTCATACAACCATCATCGCTATGGTGTCAAATATTTACTTTTCATCAGCGCACGAGTTTCTCATTCTAGAGAAAACATAATATACAACAAGAAAGGAGTTAAGAGTTCTTCCCTTTTTCCAACTCCTTCTACACAGCCTGGGACTTTCCACTCGGCTGAGTTATTTCTAAGGCATCACTTTCTTTTCTTACATGATTTCAACCAAGCCAACTCAATAAAAAATACTCATTTATTCATTCTCCCTTTTCTAGCTATACATGTTCTTCACAACTGCTCATTTAAGACCTACAACCCTGTAAGCAATTCATAGTTCTTAGGGTGGGAAAAGTGTTCCTCCTTTGTCCCTTTCTTTTCTTTTGAAATTTTCTCCCTGTTGGGATCTTCCTACTCTTTTCCTTTAGCATCCTTGGTTAGGCCTCACCCCAACCTTTTTAGATACATCAACATGCTTTAATAGAAAAAAATTTGTTCATAATGGATCATGAACATGTGCATTATGCACATTATATTTTCAGTTAGTCAAAATGGTCAACATTCCTTTATTAGTCTTCTATCCATACATGATGTTTTCAAAATGTAATCCAGGATTCTTATATATATATATATATCCTAATGGATGAATTTAAGTAAGCTTGCGCAATTTGGCTATATCATTATGTAATGAACATGATGTATCCATCCATATAGTGGAACTACTATTGGGCAGGAGTCTTCTGAGTCCTACCCACAACGAACATGATATTAGCTGGCATATATAGCTATGGGCCTCATTATATAGATAGTATAGTATAGCACATGTGAAATGATCGATTCGATGTGGTACGACGACACTAACGCAGATGTAGTTCTTTATATAAGAAATATAAGGATGGGCCCCTTGCATATTACTATGTCAATAGTAGTTCGAGAAGCTAACCACGCCTCACTACTTGGATGAACAGATTCCCATGGACATGCTATACTATGCTCATTCGTCATTCGCCTTGACCACGTACGATCTATCCATGGTATTATCTCACTACTTTCATGTTCACCCATTGCATTGACTTAGTTCGGGGCAGGAAGGTCAGGTCACTTTTCAAGGAGGACTGAGAAATCTATTAAGAACTACTACAGCCACCTTGAAATGCATCCATATCTCTCCCTTTGTTTTAAGCTATAGCTAATGCATCTCTCTTATTTGTCTGATAGTCCCATTCTCACTGCTCCAACTGCTTCTCAAAAAAGTAGTATTCGGAGAAATAAATAGTTCCTTCCATTCACCTTCTCTGCTTTGGCCCAACTCACTACCTACGTTCGTTACTTCCTCCATCAAGAGAAGAGCGGCGTTACCTTAGCAAAGTGAACCATCCATATCTAGTGAAGTGATTATGTCGCTTTTGTCTTTAGACTGTTTCTAAGGCGCCCTAATAGCGAGTGTACAGAGCTTGCGGAAATCACTTTTATTCTATCTAGAAGTTCCCTAATAGCATGCGTAATATAGGGGCGGTCGGGGCCTTTCGGACTGACCTAAGGAGGGGCAATCATTCAATACCATCCATAGAGTCTTTCTTTATAGATCAATTGTTCATAGAACTATTTATGAGAAAAGTGGTACTAACTACTTTATTGTTTGTTTGATTGAAGGGCAAGCAATCGTTCGTTCTATTCTCAATATATGGTGATTTCCTCTCACTAATGCTCCCTCTCTCACTAAATAAATAGGTGCCTAGCTCTAGGACCACTTCTTTCTGTTCTCACTAAGGAAGGGATTGCCCTGCGGTTAAGGTCTGATTATCGTAGAATGGTCTTAGTCAATGACTTACGTCAAAGAAAGATAGAAAGACACTTTAGATATTCCTCACTCATGTTATGTAATTAAATGAAGAGACGAGATATCATTCCTGCCTGAAATGAACTAGCTGAGTGGAACCGGTGGTCTTTAAATGTCAATATGGAAATGAAAGTAGAAGTGCCCCTATTGATTGAAGTATGTCAAAGTGTGAATATTTCTTTCTTATGTTGCCTAATTGGTTGGTAGTGGGGAATAACCCGCTTGATTCTGCCCAACCCTATCATATGGATAGGTTTTTTTGTGAAAGAAAGTAGGGCAAGCCTTGCTTGTATATTTCCTATATTTCTTGAGTCCAATTAATCCATGGGGGGCGGGGGGAATGGGGTTCAGGGATACCCACTCACTATATATAATGAGAAACCCTACTATTTCCCCTTAGGTAACGATAGTTAGAATGATGGGGAGGACTATAGTGATGGGGTGTATACTGAGTCTTAAGGAGGATATTAGTACCTCTTTTTCACCCCTGCGATGCTTTCTTTCACCCCAACCCTCCATCTATATCTCAGAGAGATCTCTAAGTGTCCCTACCTTCCCTAACTCGTATCTATCCTTCTCTTTTTTCCCCTAGAACCCTTCCCTAACCCTCTCACCTAACCTAGCTACATTACTTATGATGCAAGCGCTCACCCCTACCTAGTAGACAAGTTCCCTTACCTGGGATTCATCAAGCAAGTAGGTAAGGGGAAATATCCTTTAGCATATATATAGTGAAGGAGGTACTAGTAGGTAAGGCTAGGATTCTCTCCATATCCACCTAGCATAAGTAGAGTAGGGACCTGGATTCTTATATATATATATATAAGTTTGTACCTCACTTCTTAATTCTCAGCAGTCATTAAGGTTGTGACTTTGTCCTCCTAACAGATTCCTCACACAGTTCCTCCATAGGAAACCCCTTCAGCATGCAACTTCCTTATTGCATATCCATCACTTTCTGTGTTGGCCTCAACCTTGAGTTAACTTTATTTTCTTACCAAATATTCCATAAGGAATATAAACATGTATATTTGTCATGCATCCAAATTATGTATCCACACATATTCTAGTTTTGTTACTTATATCCATGACGTACTTAACCATATGCATAATCATATGTCTGTGTGTAGCTTCCCTAGGTATATTTTTCATCTCACATACATATTTTTATTAAAATCATTTAACTCATGATTGTTCACAGTCATTCTCATGTTCTCTTCAAAGGCATAATCATTTGTCTCTTATCATAAAAACATAGCATCCTTACTTCCTTAATCTTTCATCTATTTATATTAGTCTTCCCTGAGGGAATGGAACACATTCCCCTCAATCTATCATTCAAAATAGAACTTTCAAGACTCTTCATAATGGATTCAACCATGCATCTGTGGTATTCATTAAACTTTGGAAAGTGGAATTCGTGCCTCAAATTCCACTCATCAAGGCAGTCATATTGTGCCTTTTGTATGCATATATTCATATAGGTGCATCACTTGCACCTTTAATATCATTCATATCTAATTGGTATTATTATATGTCTTCATGTCAAGAAGCCTCACAATGCATTAAACCCACACACTCAAACTTATACAAACATATCCAAAAATTCATCATGCAAGCTCATTTCTTGCACCCTTTCCATGCCATACATGCACATGGACATATCAAATTTCCATATCCTCCTCCCAAGGATATTGTTTCCATCCTTATGTAGGTGCATATCTTGCACCCCTTTTACATTGATGTTTTAGTTTTAATATTAGTGTTCTTTAGTGAAATATTACAGTCACTCATATGACTAGTCTTACAGTCATAATTCATATTGATGTTACCCCTTCTACATGGAAATAACCAACAAGGGTCACCTTTTTACTTTCTACTATAAAAACCTTCCATAATTTAGAATTCAGATGGGTGATTATTGTATCACTCAAGGCAGTAAGATAACCACTTTTAGTATCTTCTTCATGATTCAATTCACTCTTGGTCAATAGACCTCTACAAGGGAATATTTTCCTAGCTCCCTCTTATAGCCATCCGAGTACACCAAGCCATATCCCTATGGCTACCATCCACCTCTGGATGTCAATATGATCCACTGGTCATCCAAAGGTGTTTTGACACCTCCTTACTCAGACCTTGCATCGGTCTCTCATTAATCCTTACATTCCTATCGTATTAAGGCATTAGGCCACAACATCAACTTTTCATCATTTATATTAGCCCATATTTTCATAAGGTCATCCTCATCAAAAAGGTCCATTAGTATACTATACCTTACAACCAACCATAGGTTATACATGCCTAATTTCCATGTTCAATATTCTTCCATATGCATTCTTATGCATAGACATGCTCTTCAGTTAACATGGATATACACTCCATTAGCATAACCATGATCTTTTGAACTTTCTCTTGTCAATTCACTTCTACCTTCATGAAGGTTTCTCTCAATATATAGGGTTGCTCTTTACTTTCTTACTGGCTTATTCCAGCAACTATTTTCATTTAGTAAATTGACCTTACCATTTCCATTAATCCTATGATCGTGAGGGGTCATACACATATATTGGGTTTAATACTTTATTAAAATAGTAATTATTACTGCTACAGATCCTTTCAATCCATTCACATCCAAGCCTTTTTATTAGTGCTCATCAACATAATCCCACTCATGTAGGATTGGCTATCATTTCCCAAAAGGAATGATAGGATTCCTTTTCCAAAGACTAGCATGATTCAATGTCATTGGGTAAAATCCCAACTGAATTTTAATATGTATCCTTATACTCAAGGAACTCACGCAGATAATTTCCATTCGACAATAATATTATCTCATATTATTTTCATATGACTCATGCATGAGCCCAAGCAGGCCAAGTGTTGTTTCCATGCTCTGATACCAATTTGTAACATGCCCGACCCATAAGTACCCTTTCTAGGGATGGGGAATCATAATTTCATTTTCCTGAACCATCTCAAATATTAATTCCGCTATCTCCATCGAATTTTTCTTGCCATGAACTTTCTAGCGTCTACTACCAAGATCTAAACCGACCTCTGGTTTACAAGTTATGGCCTCCCGAAGTTCTTCGGGTGTTATTAGTTGAGGGCCACATGGAACCCACATGGCTCCATCTCGTTCATACCATCTATAGGTACCTACCTCCTATAGAGAAGGTCCACCTATCAACTAATCCCATGACTAGACTTAATCCTCATCTAACACACGTGTTAGCGGGGAATTCGACGTTCGGCGCTCCGGCGTTGAATGTCTCTTTTTCTCTTCTACACGCATGCCATTCAGAGTCTTGCATTCCCAAACTCCTGAGGTGCTTCCACATATCTCTGGCCTTCGGGCCCTTTTAACTTATCCATGACACTGCATCCCAAACCTCCAGAGTCTCTAAGTTCCAAACTCCCGAAGGGTCCACTCTTGCACATGGTAACGTATTAAATACATGGGTGAATACAAATGGGTCCCTCATGCTCCTACCACAATATGGACCAAGCAGTGAGTTCTAGGTGTAATATGTGGATGAGGTAGTGATAACACATGGCCCCTTCAGAGGGTGACATGTGTCACATGTTAATGGGTCTATAAGGTATGTGAAACACACGAATCCACGTGACATGTGGCATGTCAAACTTGGGTCCACCTCATCTTGGGTGACATCAGCATGCCATGTCACCCTGGACTAATTTCCTTCCAATCCCTTCAATATTGTGGTCAAGGTGTCCACATAGACCCCTAATCTACAGGCATTCGGGGGTTTCACGGTCTTATCCTCTCCTTACTACTGGAGTAGGTCAAAGTAAAATTGACCATAGAGTAAATCCAATTATCAGAGAGGAACCCGAAGTCCCTTCGGATCAATGGTTCTCACTTCATCACGGATTTGGCGTTCAGAGGTTTTATAGTGTAGTTTTCAATTTTCTCCCAGAGTTAAGTCTTTGGACTACCGGATCTAGCGACACGCGTCCCTTGTCTATAAATGGTCAAGATTTACTCTATTGTTCGTGACTTCGGGAGCCTTCACACTTTAATGAATCTCTTCCAACTTCCTCTGGATAGACTTGATCTGTGGACACGTGTCCTAGTGGATGGAAGGTTAAGAGGGGTTCTCAACAGAGTCCCTAGATAGATGGATGAGGAGGATCTCGAAGGATCCGAGGATCGACATTCCATTTTACTTTGTAAATTCAACATTCGGGAATTTTGGAGATGCAACACCTTTGTTCTCCCGAAGAATTCAACATTGGACTAACCTCGGCGTAGATCTAATGGTTTGGGAAATTCTTGAGTGTCCTTATATATACAGCTCGCATCGCTTAGTGACTGGTAAGTGGATAGGGGTTTAACACGGGGATGATTCCCATGATAATGGGTAAATGAACGTCATTTGTTGATCCACTGTCAATCCACTGACTCGACAGGTCATCTTTGGTGCAATTTGGTATTTGAAATACTTATTTCACCGGGGCTCCAGAGTCCCGAAGTCCTGAACACTTAGCTCCCTCTGAACTTAACCCATGGTTCCTAGGCCTTGGTTATATGGAGCTTTGTCAATCCCCAAAGGCTATATTCATACCTCTTGGCCAATATTTGGTTAAGTTCACAACACCCCAGAGCTCTGAACTCCCGAAGTTTTGAAGTCAAAAAGGCGTAGCTCCTTTCGGCTAGCACAGGATTCCTATACCTTGGTCATATGGCCCCTCTAATGAGTCTTGAGATATAATATCAACTCTTATACGATATTTGGTTAAGGTCATGGGAATGATCATGTGGTCTCTTAGGCTATTGGTTTGAAGGAAATGCCCTCCACTCATAGAACTTAGTTTCTAACACAGAGAAAGGCACTTTCGAAGGATCAACAGAACTGTAGGAGTCCTGTAGAATTTGCCCCGACTCTAGTACTGTGAATTTTATACCTGGGAAGAATACCTTGAGGATTTCCAAACCAGACCAAAGGCCACATTGGTCATTTTATAACCATTCGAAGGAAACAGTTTAAAGAATAACATTAAGCATTTTCATTATGAGTCAAACACTACAATTCTTAGTCACAAACACAGACATGCGATCTTGCATTTCAATTCAAGTGCACAGGTTAAACAAAGTACTTATCTATTATAGGTTTTAGCAAACCAACTGACTATGGGTGTTCACCTTTCCACCCAACCATAGGCTCAGAGGCATTCATTCTTAGCACTCTGGCCACCCCTATGCCAAGACACGATATCACTAGGGAAATTTCATAGTTTCTTAGGGATTTTTTCTCTATCACGGTCTCTGCAAGATTTATTAGATGCCTCCTCAGCATCAAGCTCGCAATATCCTGATCAGTTTGTGTTCTCCTCTAAGTTATCTGAGATCTATTCTCTTCCCATGTGTCCCTCTTTTCTACCTTTGTGTGTATTCTTTCACTCCTTTCTCCTTCTTCGGACAATTCTGAACTTGTCTTTCTCCTTCTGTCAGAAGGAAACTTGGGTCAGTTTGGGCCTACAGGAAAATTTCCCTCTGTGGTACTTCAGACTAACAGTTTTTTTTTCTCCCGAGACATACCCTACATGCTTCCATTCATTGGGGTGGTTGATGGTTCAACCACCATTCCTTTTCTTATTAATTGATTTCTACTTGGGATTAGGATGAGGCTTATTATTCTAGCAAGGAGAAATTTAGGTCATTTGACATAATGAACCTCTTCTATAGTTTTATCATCATTTCCTCTAGTGATATCATGGCCATTACTTCAAGGCTTCACCCCCACAGTCAGTCATTGGAAATCTAAACAAAAATACATTTACATTGTTCACATTCCATAACATGGTGATCCTGATTAGTGATTAATTACAAGCTGGGGGAAACAAGGGCATTACAAATATATTTATTTACATGTGTTTTAGTCTTCATTAAAAAATTATATATTTGTGAAGATTTTCTCCTTTCTCTTTATTTGTTTTTTAATGTAAATTTAAGAAAAACAATTAGTAAACAAATTTTCAAGTGACCATTTAAGATCCAATTTTGGGTTTTTTTATTTTTGTAGGGATTTGGTGTCAAGGCCATAGTTTCAATTAGGTCATACTTAGTTGCAATTTTAATGTTTAGAAAAAACATTTTTCTTTAGGTAGCGTCACGTTTTTATTTAGGTGTTGATTTTAAGGTTTTTCTAAGAAACTATTTTATGTTTTAAGGTCATGCTTGAAAAAAGTTGTAATTTTGAACCGGTTAGAAAAACCGGTGCTACTAGTAGCACCACTTTTTGATTTGGGAATTGATTTTAAAGTTTTTACAAGAAACCATTTGATCCTTTAAGCCCATGCTTGAAAAAATTTGCAAGTTTGACCAGGTTACAAAAAATAGTGCTACCGGTAGCACCAATTTTTGATTTGGGGGTTGATTTTAAAGTTTTTTTGAGCAACCATTTGATCCTTTAAACCCATGCTTGAAAAAAGTTGTAATTTTGACCCGATTACAAAAAATGGTGCTATCGATAGCACCACTTTTTGATTTGGGGGTTGATTTTAAAGTTTTTTTGAGCAACCATTTGATCCTTTAAGCCCATGCTTGAAAAATGTTGTAATTTTGACCCGATTACAAAAAATGGCGCTACCGGTAACACCACTTTTTTATTTGGGTTTGATTTTCATGTTTTTTATGAAAAAATATGGGTTTTAAGGGCTAGAGTTCTCGTTTTGAGGTCACAATTCTCATTAAGTTGGTAACTTTGTTAAGCACAAATTTTTTTATTTTTTGCAACTTTTGTGAGTATATTCGCATTGTGCATGTATCAACTAGCGTATGTACGCGAGCAACATGTATATTAGGGTGCATACACTTAAAAAATGGAGCTTTTAAGAAGGAAACTCAAAAAAAGTGATTTGCAAGTGTGTATATGGATGGGCCATGATAAAAAATGCATAGTGGTGTCATTTTGTACTATAACCATTTTTCCATTATTTGTGAATGTAGGCATAGCCTCAACCCATTTGATGAAATGGTCGATGATGACTATAATATAATCTTGCCCCCAGCCAAGGTAGGATTACATTGCATAAAATTGATGCCCCATTTGAAAAAAGGGTCTATGGTAACCATGGGATGAAGTGGATCGAGAGGAGAGCATGTTTTGGGATGAAAAACTTGACAAGGAGGGAATTTCTTAATGACTTTTATACACTCTTAGAATATCAAGGGCCAAAATACCTCACGCACAAAAATATTTTTGCAGTAGCCATCCCAAAAAGATGACCGCCACATTCTCTTGAGTGACAGTCATTAAGAACACATTCGACTCCCTCATGATTTAAACATCATCGTAATATAGAGTCGATACTGTGAAAATACATTAAAGTGTCGCCAATGATGAGGTAGTGTTTTGCATGATGGCGAATGCGATGACGATATTCATGAGATATCTCAAGCTGAAAGCATTGGGTTTGGAGATACATGGTGATGTCTCCATACCATGAGTCCGACGTGCTAATGAGGAACAACTACTCATCAAGAAGAGAGTCGATGGGGTCAATTTCTTCATTAGTACGGAGAATTCACATATAAGCTCGATGAAAACCAATGATTTCTTTGATTTGGATTTGGGAAATTCCAAATCAAATTCTTGGAGAATAATGATCCATTGTGAATACCTACCCCCTATTATTTGATGGGTTAGTATAAGGTACGTTGAGTTGGAATCTTCTATGATAGTGGTCTTGTGAAGCAAAATGTAATGTCAAAATTGTTGGATAACAATAACGACTTCCAATGCCAACTTCTCCACATGTGAATAACAAATTTTAGGGCCCCTGAGGATCTTACTTAGGTAATAAATTAGATATTCTTGGCCATCATCATCCTCCTAAACCAACACCATTCCAATGGTGGAGGTATATGTGACAAGGTAAAGGATATAATCTCGCATGCAATTGGGGGTATGGAGTAACGAATTATGAGTCAATGTGTGTTTGAGAGCATCAAACGATTGTTGGGCTTTCCCATCCAAAATGAAAGGGACATCCTTTTCAAAAATTGCATAAATATTGTTGTAACCTATGCATAATTACGAATGAAACGATGAAAGAATTTTTCCTTCCCTTGCAAACTTTGAAGTTGGTAGAGGGTTTTCGGAGGAGGTAACAATAAGATATCAACGTTTAAGGCATCAATCTGAATCCCATCTTTGGAGATAATGAATACTGGGATTCTTCTGGTTTCAACACAACAAATTCACTTGTGTGGATTCAAGAAAATATTATAGTGGCAAAATCGAAGAAAAATGGCTCTAATATGCTCAATATGATCCTCTCAATGATATGAATGGGAAGGTAAATCATCGAGCCAAGGATCCACAATATGCTTGATATCATGAAATGCATACGACATGGCTCCCTGGAAATTGGCCCCAATATTTTTAAGGCCAAAGGGTAGCTTGCGATAAGAAAATTTCCCCCAAGGGTAGATGAAGGCCATATTGTGTTGGTTGAACGGGAGTATATCAATTTGATTGTAGCCAGAAAAACCATCCATAAACAAAAATACGACACTTTCAACATAGTTGTAAACGATTTTGTCAATAAAGGGGGTAGGTAATTATCTTTAGGACACGCTTTGTTAAGGTCCTTGTAATCAACAAAAACTCTAATATTCCCTTGTTTTTTCATAACTGGAACAATATTGGACACCCATTATGTTAATGGTATAAGGTAAATGAACCTATCTTTCAAGAGTTTTTTGACTTCTTCCTTAATGACCACAGTATTTTTGGGGTGCACTGGGAAGAGTTTATGATGGATAGGTTTGGCTCCTGGGTAGGTTTTAATCCCATGAATAATGATCGAGGGATGAATACCTAGAATTTATTCATAGCTCCAAGCAAAAACATCACGGAATTCTTTAAACAAGGCCATATAGGTTGTTATTTCTTCAGCTGAGAAATTTTGGCCAAATTGAATATGTTCCACGATACCACATTTCATTGATATGTCAATAGAAATGGTAGGTGTGATGTTCCCTAAATTCCCTTCAGAAACAGTATCCTAAGTAAGAATCGAGGATTGAGGGTTTGTGATAATATCAGGTGGAACAATGGATTTAATGTTGTTCTCTACCATATCCATATGTGGGAGGAAATATGATTGATGATGATAATATTCCCAAGGTGACTCTTCTAGGTTCATAATATCCATTATGGACTCATTTAATGGGAAGATCCATACAAGATAATCAAAAGAGGGTGGGGAGGAGTCCAACCAGGATGGAAGAGAGTATGGATATGATGCCACAAGATGTTGGTCATCGAAATCCGAGATGTAAGAGCCAGATTGAATCTCATCATATACAACCTATGTTGGACTAAGTGGCATGGTGTCACCTAGTGATTCTAGTTCAGATGGGATAGGTATTACCCAAGGATCAAAAGATTCAAGGGATTATTGCATCTTAGTTGAAATCATGTTGATCGTGGCAACCAAATGTGGGGGATCAGGTGTAGGAAAGGGAAAACTTCCCATGAGAAAGGAATATTTGAGGATATCGGCCCCCACACTCTCATACTCAAAATTAGAATGTCCCAAGAAAGGGATATTAATATTAGTGTTATTATGAATGACGAGTGTGCATTAATCAAGTTGGTCGATAGTCATAATTTTCCCTTGGTGAAGTAATTGCAAGAGGCGAAATACCAAAGATGCAACAAAGGTCATCACATAAAACCAACTATGACCAAGCAGCAAGTTATATTCCAAGGATGCATCAACCACTTCTACATCAATAGAAACAATTTTTCCCCCCAACTCCATGCCTAAAGAGTGTAAGATTCCATAAGGTTTGAAGCCAAGTCCATCAAACTCTTTGAGGGTAGTGAGAGACTGGTTGAGTTCAGGAGAGACAATGGCCTTCCAACAGGATAAATACATGACACAAGTTGAGTCTCCTTCATCCAAAATAGTACGATGGATATTCTTCCCATGGGAAATGGTGTGAATTTGGAACGTTGGGTGGTGGGAGATCCTTGGTTTGAAATATTCCAGGTTAAATATAATAATATTAGATTTTGTTGGAACCACAACTACAATTTCTAACAACAAGGTTATACATTGACTAGGACAATTATGTATAACTTGAGTGTCGACATAGCACAAGGTGCCTGTGCCAAATATTCAACAATGTTGTAGTTTTGAGCAACACATGCACTTGGATTAAAATTCAATTTTCAAATTGTTCTCTTAGGCAAGTGCAACACTGAGTCAAAAATAACATTCTCTATTTAAAGAGTCTATAAGGTGGAAGAGTAGTGGAAGTGGAGAGCTTATCAGTAGCACCTTCATTTGTAGTGTTTTTTGGAATGATGTCATGTGTCTTGGATCTATTTTTTAGAAAAAACTGTCTCATCACACATAAGGACATGGGTTCTTTTGGAAGCATCATCATTTGGAGGATGACCCAAATTTCCTACTTACAGAGGGGAAGGATTGTGGGAAACCATTTTTCGCTACTGAGGTGGGAAAGGGTCGATTAACATTGCGGGTTGGTAGGTTCCCTTTAAAAATGCTTTGACTTCCTCTCGATGGGGACAATATTTTGTATAATGGTTGTATCCATAAATAAGGTAGGGAAATTTCACCTTTGTTTTCATTTTGTTTTCAACATTTTTGGGGGGTTTTGGATTCCTTGGCTTGTTAGAATATTTTTTGGAGTTACTTTTATTTTTGTTCTTACCTCCGGGTTGATAAGATGAAGTGGATTGAACCACATTCATCTCAGAGGACTGTTCAAGAGAAGGAATAGATTTTTTGTTCATAACAATATGTCATGAGGCTAGGGTGGAGTTTGTGTGGCCTTGTTTCCCAGTTGATTGGGTGGAATACTATGCTTTTACAGAACCTATAATGCCATTAGCATGGGATTTTTTGGCTGGTTTGGAAGGATTGTTCGACAAACAAGGAGAATTAGGAATCATATCGTAAAGTGTGTCGAACTGGGAATACACCATGTCCAAGTATTGAGCATGACTGATAACACCTCCCATGGTGAAATCTCTAGCAATGGGTGGTAAGAGTGACTTAGTGAACCAATTTGTCAGGAGTTGGTCTAGAATTGTACCTTTAATCAACCGACGTCTCCACCTCCATTCATGAATATGATCTGATATATGGGTGGAGGTGGATTGCATGAGCGAGGTCAAAAGCTCAATATCGGTCTCATACTGGATTAGCAGTTGGAAATGTGTCAAAAAATCCATAGCGAGGGAGTTAAAGTCACCAAAGGAGTATCGTGGCATCTCAATATACCATTTGGTTATCGAACCCATGAGACTTTTCTGGAAAAGTCTTAATCGAATGGAAGCATCCATCAAGGAGTTGGAAGAACACCAAAGATGAAAGGTCATTACATGGTTGCTGGGATATTCTCCATGTTTCCCGTCAAACTTTGGGATATCATAAGGTAGTTTGGAAAGAATGGGTGGCCAAATGGGGCTTGTCGTATGGGATCGTTAGTCAAATGTGACAAATCAGGTAGATCTAAAGTATCCAAAAATGAAAGTTGTCGATTGGCTTATGGATACTGATAGTATTGATATGGCATTAATATACTAGTAGGACCATATATCGGTTGTGATGGCATGGTAAAACCTAATGATCCTCCCATATACTGTGGTTGAGAGGGTTGAAGAGTAGGAAACATGGGGTTCATCAGTTGAGTAAGTAAAGATCCTTTCAAACAGATGTTCGTCAGATTAGGTTGACACCCCATGGACTGTTTTCAACTCTCAGATATGGTAATATAGTATAAAGGCCTGTAGTAGTAGAATTGGAGGGACCTAACGGATCATTTTCCCCCCAGGCTTGTGGCTAGTTTCCATTAAGGGATTGTCCCCAACCTGGTTTTTTCTCACAAGCTGGTTGTTTCCCCCAAGATAGTTGTTTCTCCCATGATGAATATTTCCCCATAGCTAAGGGTTCCCCCCATATGTATCCCCCCCCCAAAGTATGAGGTTGAATGATTTGTGTGACTATCATTGTAGTACCAACTTGTCTGGGAATGAGAAAAAATAATCCACTTGTCACAGGACCCTAGGCAACAACATTGTTGACCACTTGACTAGAGGTAAATGGTATAGAATGACCAAGTAAATCACTTGGCGTAAACATATATGCAACTCTATTTGTCGGAACATAACTCAGTCCATGTGTGAAAGGAGTTGTGTTCACAGACGATTGCGATGGGGAAATATGGGTCAATCATGTTCCCCACAAAGGAGAAGCACCAATAGTACCTTTATGTGGAAAAGTAGTTATCACAGGTTCAACTACAAGAGGTTTATATAAAGGGGGTGATACCACCAATCTCTCTAGAAATTCAAGTGGTATGGGATCCATGCCTAAATATTTCCTATTGAATGTATCAGGTGGCAAGCGATAGGAAGGAAAAGAATCAATATATCTTGTGGATGGTAACTCAATGACCAGTGATTGAAAGGGACCAACTAAAGGGGGATTCATGGGAGGGAGAAAGTTTCCTTCCTCGATGGTTTCAACT